>CM051389.1:15548758-15598758 GCA_028015245.1 Cardamine occulta | reverse complement strand
AGCCAAAACGTCTTATATTTTGAAATAGAGGGAGTAGTTTTGAATCTTTAAATGGTGTTGTGAATCTTTGTTAATTAACATACTGGGTTTTTAACTTTCTCACCTACTACAAAGATTTGACAAAAGAAAAAGAAAAACTTTAAAAGCCTAAACCACAAAATTCGATTCTTCAAAATTGAGTTGTATTAGTCTTCAATCTCAATGTTGTACAACATATTTTTAATAGATCAATAAGATTTATTTGAAATGATTTTAAAGTGATCCAAACATTATTTTTATTAATTTAAAATCTTATGATATATGATGATACAAATTTATGGTTGTTATCATTAGGGGAGAGCTAAGCAACAACATCTCCCATAAATTGGGGGTTCTTTAATGCACTGTAGGAAAGTTGGATCTTCTCCACGACCTGTGCATAGCGTTTCGCAGTCATTGTTAGATGTACATGGACCTTTGTAGTTACAATGGTTTGCTGGGAAAAAAAATACGATGAATTAACTCATCTCATATAGCATTACTTGTTTTTATACGAAGAAATAGAGGAATAAGATGTTACCAGTTGACTGAGAAAAAAGAAGACAAATAAATAAGAGCAAAGACGCAAGTTGAAACTTTTGTGCTGACATTATTGTTTATGTAGCTCTTTTCTCGTTGAAGATAGTCTAAGTTTTCTTCTTTATTTTAGAGCAAATGCCATATAGGCATCTCGATTTATACAAGGGATTTCATGATACCTAAAACATCCGATTGCAAAAAATGTCTTAACATGTCTAATGAAAAATCTTGCATTAATTATAGTCATATTCTCTGCAACAAATATCCAAATTCAAAATTACAAAACAAATGTTTTGCACTAATTATAGTCATATTCATGAAAAATCTTGGATAAGTCTGAAGAACATATCTTAACATTTAATTACTACCTTTAAAATGATACCTAAAATATACTATATAAATTAAATATAGTATGCTACCTTTAAAATGATAATCACAGCATATCTTGCATTAGTCTTAACATATCGTAAAGTTTAATTACCACCTTTAAAATACCTAAAATAAACTGTATAAATTTATATATAGTATACTACATTTAAAACATTTTGCATTAATTATAATCATATTCATGAAAAATCTTGCATTAGTCTTAAGATATCTTAACCTATCTAAAAAAATGTTAAGATATGTTAAGACCTACAAAATCCGATTGCAGATCTCTTAGCTAAATTAGCATTGCACGTAGTCCACATGTTATGTCTTAAATTAATAATTATCCTCTAGATGTTTATGTGTATTTGTTCAAGGACTATGTAAATTTTTTTCTAGCTAATGCAAATGCAATTGACTAAAAAAAAAAGATCGATTGCAGAAAATGTCTAATGCAATCAACCAGAATTTCAAACAAAGACATTGGTCAGGTGCTTTGTTTCCTAGTTTTGTTGACCAAAAAGCATAGTCAAAGTCATGTCTATTACATCACAATTCAAATTAAGTTACTACTATTTATGAGTTTTGTGTTATTAGATTACTAAATTTATATTTTTTTTAATCAAGTATTTGAATCAAAAAATCTAAATATGGGAAATAAAATTAATAAAAATTATGTGTTAATTGATTAGTAATTTACTTTTAGTGTTGTTGGGATAATATTTTAGCAACAAATTTAACTACAAGACGTTGCCAAGCTTCGTCTGAATCACATATGAGAAAATCGACAAAATATTTAGCTCTCAGACGAATTTTACGTGGCATAACGAGGGGTTCATGGAGCATATGCAATTTACTTCCATTTCACCGAGATTTTGGGAACTTTTGGATCTTGAAAAGGCACGAAGAGAACTAGGATCATATGTTCAAGTAATTATTTCATTTTATTCTTTTGTTTTAATTTTTACATTGATGAAAATACATAACTATTTTCAGTAGGCTATGTGGATGTTGAATTCAACATTCAAAATATAAATAATATTTGTATGTAAAAATAGTATTTCTCTTGTATTCCTGTAGGTGTTTTGTTAAAAATGTAAAAGAAACAAAGTGTATTTGTATTAAGCTCCAAGTAATGATTCGGAGAAAATATCTCCTTTACAAAGTTATGAGTCTTATATTTATACATTACAGAGACTTAAATGTCAATACTGAATTCTATGATTTTTTTTAAATATGTCCGTTTTGATTTTATCTTTAATGCCATAATGCTTCAATTTTGAATTACAGTGGGCTTTAATTGAGTCTATTTTTTTGGGTTTGTCCACTGGGTTGATGCTCTGCGAGCCTTCACTTCGCGCTCTCGAGCTCTCGAAAGGTTCATCATTTACAAAGTTAGAGGTCTTATATTTATACATTACAGAGATTTAAATGTCAATACTGAATTCTATGATTTTCTTTAAATGTGTCCGTTTTGATTCTGTCTTTAACGCCATAATGTCTCGACTTTGAATTAGACTAGGTTTTAGCGGGGTTCTACTCTTTTGGGCTTGTCCACTGGGTTGATGCTCCGCGAGTCTTCATCTCGCGCTCTCGAGCTCTCGAAAGGTTCCATGAACCTGATGTCCTCGGTGTGGACCCCTCACTTCCTCTGTTATTATGTCGTGGTTGACACGTATCTGTCCGTTCTGGGTATTCGATCCTTGGAGTGGAATCCGGTACCAATAGGCTAGAGATCCAGATCTAGTCACCAAGGCCCAAAAAACATTGTAATAAAGTACACATATTTTGTTTTGCACAACACTACACACGGAGCGCACGCTTGTGTTTACACATGTATTTCTATCTTATAGTGTTTGAATCTTTACAAAATGGTGTTGTGAATCTTTGTTAATTAACATATTGGATTTTTAATTTTCTCACCTAATATACAAAGATTTGACAAAAGAAAAAAAGAAAAAAAAACCTGAAAGACTAAACCACATAATTTGTTTCTTCAAAATTGAGTTGTATTTGTCTTCAATGTTGTCAAACATATTTGTAATAGATCAGTAAGATTTATTTGAAATGTTTTTATAGATTAGATTACCATTATATTACACGTTAGTTTTTCCTTAATTTTTTTGATACATAGGAAAATCTAAAGTGATCCAAACATTAATTTTTATTAATTTAAAATCTTATGATATATGATGATACAAATATATGGTTGTTATCATTGGGGGAGATAAGCTAAACAACAACATTTTCCCTTCATTGGAGGATTTTTTAAGCAGTTTAGGAAAGATGGATCTTCTCCAGGACCTGTGCATATCGTCTTGCAGTCATTGTCAGTTTTACAGGGACCTTTGTAGTTACAATGATTTGCTGGAAATTTTTTTTAATAAATACGATGAATTAACTTATCTTATGTAGCATTCCTTGTTTTTATATGAAGAAATAGAGGAATAAGATATTACCAGTTGATTGAGAAAAAAGAAGACACATAATTAAGAGCAGAGACGCAAGTTGAAATTTTTGTGCTGACATTATTGTTTCTATAGCTCTTTTCTCGTTGAAGATAGTCTTAGTTTTCTTCTTTATTTTAGAGCAAATGCAATATAGGAATCTCCATTTATATAATGGATTTCATGATACCTACAAAATCCGATTGCAAAAAATGTTTTAACATATATCATGAAAAATCTTCCATTAATTATAGTCATATTCTCTGCAACAAATATCCAAATTCAAAATTACAAAAGAAATATTTTGCACTAATTATAGTCATACTCATGAAAAATCTTGCAGAAGTCTGGACAACATATCTTAACATTTAATTACTACCTTTAAAATGATACCTAAAATACTCTATATAAATTTATATATTGTACACTACCTTTAAAATGATAATCACAGCATATCTGTCATTAGTCTTAACATATCTTAATATTTAATTACTACCTTTAAAATGATACCTAAATATACTATATAAATATATATATATATATATAGTATTAATTATAGTCATGTTCATGAAAAATCTTGCATTAGTCTTAATATATCTTAACATATCTAAACATGTTAAGATATGTTAAGACCTAAAAAATAAGATTGCAGATCTCTTAGCTAAATTCGCACATAGTCAACCTGTTATTTCTCAAGTTTTTAATTATTCTCCTAGATATTTAGGGAGGTATTTGTAAACTTTTTCTAAGTAATGCAAATGCGATTGAAGTTAATTAAAAAAAAAAAAAAAAAAACACTGATCGCAAAAAAACGTCTAATGCAATCAACCGGAATTTCAAACAAAGACATTGGTCAGGTGGTTTGTTTCCTTGTTTGATAAATTTAGCCGGGTCCCATATCCAATATTTTAAATATTTAATTTATTATTATTTTCTTTCCCTCCAATTCCTCTTCTTCTTCTCCAGCGATCCTCCAATGTTCTCCTCTGCGACTCAATTCTCTCTTTCTCTTACATTCTGACTCCTTGAACCGATATTATCACCTCTCCGGTGGCCGGGGAACACCTCGCCGGAAACTGTAGACAAATTTGGTGGCTATTTTGAAAAGAGACCTAGTAGGCCTATAAACTTACTATTTCTGGAATCGAAAGCTTCTTTAAACTTTTTGAATGAAAATAAAAAGAATGTACTGGATTAGAAAGTATTCTCACTGAAGCTACGATTCTTATGTTGGTTTCTTTCTGGGAAATAGTCTACCTAAACGAAAAATACAGAGCTCAAACATTTATCCTACCCATTTAAGTTCCGGGAATAACTTTTTTTCTGGTTCGCCGGAAATTAGAAAAGCTCAGGCAAGGACGTTAACCATAAAGTTTATCAAGATCAAATCCAATTACACTCAGCTGAAGGAACTTTACCGGAAATACACAGATCAAGGTGTCTCTTTGATTTCCTTCTTCAACAGGTGATTCTTGGGTTTTAATTGCTACAGTTGTGAGATTGAAAAGCTGATGGTCCTGTATAATCTGTTCAGGGTTTGTGATCTTGTTGTTTCCTTGATAATTGCAAGCCAAGAAGCTCATGAATTTTCTTGGCTTTGCTCTATAGATAACGAGATTCTTTTGGACTTCACACTGATGGATACAGAGTTCAAATCGTTGTTGAGACTTTGAATTGGACATAATACACTCTGATTGCTTTTTTGGGTTTTCACTCGCTCGTTTATAACATGTTCTCCATTTTTGTCATCTTAGATTGAAATTTTTTGTTGCTTCTAGAAAACGAGACTCATTTTTGTTTGGTGAAATTTAGACAAAAACTGATCAGTAGTTGGATTTGTGACCTAATTTTAAACACTAATTTCATTTGATTTTGATACGACTTTTATATTTACTCAAATATGATTTCTCTGGCTCTTTTGTTTTGCACAAATTTGAAGATTGGACTTTCTTCTCTTGTTTGTTATAGGAGTTAGACTTTATTTTCTTCACGGATGATGAAACAAATAGCGTGATTTACTTGGCAAAGCTATGAATGTATACCATGTTTTAAGTTGATATATATATATATTTTATTACTGTATTGTAGGATTGGCAAACTAATTGAAAGTGATAAACTTGTGCTAGTGACTCCATGTGGACTACCTATCCTAAACTTACTTAAGAAGGTTAAAGGCCGAATACTCAGTTTTCCAAAAGGTAAAAGCTCAAGACAATTTTTGTTACTTACATATTTTTTATGCCTCGACTTTATAAGCACGATTATGTAAAATGCCTTAGGTGCGTGCGGTCCGGAAAGATGGTTAAGAAAGAGGAGGTTTCCTCTGCCATGGGGACGATCGGTAATCGATTTCCAACGGCTCTGTTTTGTGTTTTCGGTTGTTGGCTCTGTTTTGTGGCTCTCGTGAAGGCGCGGTTAACTCCGGGTATTTCTCGTGATGCCATAGTGATTTCGTTACACTCACTTGTTGGAGAATTAGGGTACCCGGTTGAATTTGCAAAGAGTTGGAAAGGGAATGATCCTTGTGAATGGCTTTGGATAAACTGTCAGGAAGGTAGCACACGACTATCACTTATATATCCATGAACCTGACAGGAACCATATCTCCATGGTTCGCAGATCTCACCTCTCTTACAGTGATTGATCTTTCTCATAACCGTCTTACTAGTACCATTCCATTCGAGCTCACCAAGTTGTTGAACCTGAGCATTCTTGATGTTTCCTATAATCAACTTCATGGAAAAGTGCCACATTTTAGGAGAAGTGTTGTAGACGTTGAAGGGAATCCTAACATTGACATGAACCCTATTCTTGTTCCTTCGAGACCAAGGAACAAAGAAAGATCAAAATGTTGAGGGACTTCTCATTGGGATTGCAGCTGGTTTGCTGCTTGTTGGAGGAGGATCTTTTGGTTTCTATCTAGTTAGAAGATGAAGAAATCTAAGAGGCTGACGGTGGAAGATACTCGGCAATCTTGTGACGTTGTGGAAATTGAGACAAAGATGATTCCATTTCAGGTTTTGAGGGATGCTACAACCGACTTTGATGAGAGTAACATTGTCGGAAGAGGTGGATTTGGATCTGTTTATAAGGGTAACTGCAGAATGGACTACAGATTGCAGTTAAGAAGATGGATCCATCGGTTATAGGTGGAAAAGGTCTGGATGAATTAAAATCCGAGGTTAGTGTACTGACTAAAGTTCACCATCGTAGTCTCGTGATTCTCCATGGGTATTGCATCGAAAGAAATGAGAGGCTATTGGTTTACCAATACATGCCACAAGGTACCTTAGGTAGGCATCTTTTTCACTGGAGAGACCAAGGGTTGAAGCCCCTTGAGTGGACTAAACGGCTTAACATTGCATTGGATGTGGCTCATGGACTAGAGTATCTCCATACTTTAGCTCGTCAAAGTCAAAGTTACATACACAGAGATTTGAAACCGTCAAACATTCTTCTGAGAGATGATATGCGAGCCAAAATCTCTGATTTTGGTTTAGTCCGGTCTACAGCAGAAGGAGCATCATTCAGGACAAAGTTTGTCGGAACATTTGGTTACATTGCACCCGAATATGCATGTATGGTTTTCTCCTTTTTTTTCTCTGTCAATATTTATATATGATTGATTTTGACAACTCCAATCTTTCTATTTGCAGTGACTGGAAGAGTAACTACGAAGGTCGATGTGTACAGCTTTGGGATTATTCTGATGGAGTTAGTGACTGGCAAGAGTGCTACAGACCAGACACGAGATGACGACGTTGCTCACATTGCCACTTTTTTCGAGAAATTTTTCACCGACGCAAAGGTCATTGACGAAACCATCGGGCTTAACGAAGATACCAGAGGCAGCATCAACAATATAGCTGCACTCGCCAGTCAATGCTGTGCCAAAAAACCCCAACAGAGACCAGAGATGAGTCATGTTGTTATTGTGCTTTCTTCGCTAAATGAACCGTGGAAGCCTGAAGAGGACAGAGATAGGGAAGACACAATGATTCCGGAATTGGTAAAGAGGTGGCACGAGAAGGAATTGGCGGGAAGTAGCAGTAGCATCTCTGAATTGTAATCAATGTTCAATGCTCTTTGTTTTATAGGGTATAGAGAGTTTCTTGATTCTGGAATTTCGTGACTAATTGATCTCTGAATTGATTTGGCTTGTCGTTTTATTTGTTTCTCTGTGTAGTTCTGATCTCTAGATAGATGTTTCTTCAATTGAAGACAACCATGTTCCTCAATACCATAATGTCAAAGTCTCTAACCTCTTTGTCTGATCTCTGTTTCAACTGGTTTTGTGGTTTTGTGGTGATTTGAGTGTCTGGAACTTTTTGTCCTGTTATACTCTTACTCGATAATTTGATATCTTGAATGTACCAACTATGCAAAGGCATGATAGCTTTTTTCCATGGCGCCACAGGTTAAAATCGTCTCTGTTTCAAGAGAACAATGCCTTGAGAAACCTCCATTCAGAGACTGCTCACTAATCTTACTTCCACGTTTAATCTTCATAACTATCACGGATTTACCGCCAATGATCTGGTTTCTATTATATTCTTGATGTCCAAGAAAAAGTAAAGCAATAAGCTCTGGTTCCTATTATGAAGATGTTTTTTTTGTTTTTCCTCGTCTCTGTTCCTAAGCTTACAAGAGCCGTTGATTCTTGGTGACGAATTAGCGAATTCCTTTACTTTCACCTGTAACAGATGATATCAAAGATGATTATGCTCACATGTAAGTTCCTCAGTGTTTCCTTTATTACAGCCTTAAGTTAGATCGAAACAAATATTTAGACCGTTGATACACGAAATCCATTACTCTCAAGCAACTATAGCTGGACCACGACTCTCCACAACATGCAACATACTATTAGAGTTTGTAAACTGATTTTCTCATTAAGATTAAACAATCGATTTACAAGAGCTTGTATAGAGGTTAACATTAGCTAAGTACTTCTAACTGTACACAGCTCAACAAACTTCAACTAACTTCACAACTTCTTATCGTCACACTTAACGGCTCTGTTTCCTCTGTTACAGGCTTACAGCTCTGTTTCATTCTTCATTTTCTGCTTCAGTATATTCATATACACTAATACATATCTCTGGTCCTGAAGACAACAGAAGACTATCAAATCTTGCTTCGCAGTGTACCATCTACACGCTATGGACAGAACGAAACAACCGTCTGCATCACCAGTCCTTCCGATCGGACGACTCCACCATTAGAAACTGAATCCAGAGCTATCGATCAATCAACACCAGTAGAGCATCCAGGCTGCTGCAGAGATGGCTTTAAACAAGGAGCTATCCGTGATCTGCTCTGCTGATGCAATCGTCTCTCACTTCATCCAATCCTTGACCGGAGACAGATGACCCCTCGCTTTCCTTGTGTTCTACGATTCCTTGCTTCTTTTTTTTCCACCGACAAAGACTACGCTCCACCTCACCACTTCAAATTGGGTTCAAGTTTGAGTTCTTTTACTAGCTTTTTTTTATTAAGCTGCTTAATTTGATGTAGTATCTATTGGGCTTTTCCCTAAAAATACTGCCTGGGCTGGAAAAAAAGAAGGCTTTTAAATTTAGTCGTTAACAAACAAAGGTGACGACATTTCTTAGTGCAAAGCGATTTTTGATTGTAAGCTTACTTGACATTATTGCAGGGCAACATAACATAATTATAATTATATTATATTGACACTACTGAATGGTAACAAGAACCCAAGAAGAAAACAGAACATGATTATATGACTGTATCGTATTGACATTATTGACAAGATTCTATATAATAAACCCAACGAAGAAAAAAAAACGAAGCATAACGAAGAGTCAAGACCAGTATAATTTCCCCTACTGGCGTGTTATTTTTTTCCTTATTGATATCACCATCGTACCATAAATATCTTTAAATTTCTTTGGGCTTAATTCTTGTTGCAGTGGAGGACATTGAAATTGCAGTTGGGAGCTATCTTCTCCAAAAGAATCTTTGCCGTGGCCTCTTGACTCGCCTTGGCATCTTTCATCTCCGCCAGCACCACTTTCTCGATTTCCTCGAACTTTTTGCCTTTGCCACGAGCCATGAAATCAACCAATGCAGCTTGTACTGGCCCCAAACTAGGGTTATACGCAATGGATTCAATGTACCATCCTCTGTACACTTCCTCTTTGCAGACCAGAGCCACTCCCGACGGACACTTGCTGTACGGCGCGTACGATTTGTTCGCCGCCGCTAAAGCCCTGTGCTCGAGAAAATGATCGGGATCTTGGCAGGTATTTTCGACGGAATAGGGATTCGCGAGGACGAGGTTGTTGTTCTGCTCCTCGAGAAGGAGAGGGAAGTCTCCGCCTTTGCTTTCGGGGCCGAATCTGTCCGGCATGAAGGTTTCGAGGCTCATGATATTGTTAACGCCTTTGTCTGTTTTTTTGTTCAAGATTTGGATTTGAGACGCGTTGCGCATTTCCAGATAAAATTGGCGGCAGTGGCCACATGGCGCACCGAAGTCAGTGCCGTTAGCGGAGACGGCTAGGTAAGTGAGCTCTTTCTCGGAGTTGAGAGCGAGGTTGGTGACGAGGAATTGCTCGGCGTGGATGGAGTGGTGAAGAGGAAGACCTTCAAATTCGACATTTACGCCTAAGTAGACCAGACCAGATACTGCGAGTCCAACGGCTCCGACTTTGAATGTGGAGATTGGAGCCTTGGCTAGTGACATCGCCTTTTCGATCAGACCGGAGCCTCCGCTAGTGACCTCGCCTTCGTCAGCAGTGTAAACGAACTTGTACTCTTGTGCCATTTTAATCTGGTGGTTTTGAATCGTGTTTGAGGTTTATGTTAAGAGATTGGGAATGAGATGAGAAGTGGAGAAGCAAGTCTTTACTTGTTTATATACATGTGCTGTGAATAAATACTTTTTAAATCGAGTTTACGTCATTCAAAATACGCAACCAATTGATCCTACAAGATGAAAAAGCGATTGTGACAGCTTTTAAAGCAAATTAGTTAGGGTTATTTTTCTAGTTTACAAGAAAGTAATGTATTGAGGAGAGGTAAAAGATATGTATAGTTCAATAGTCCTGAACTCTTAATAGTAACATTTTGATGGTTTGAATAATAATATAGATAAAAATTAAAATGGCTTTTACGTCTATCACAGTATACGCAACCAACTACAAGATAAAGAGGTGACCTAATTGTGACTATCAAGACTCAGGCAACATCTTTTTAAGCAAAGTAATTGGGATTAATTTTTCTAGTTTATATTAGTGGAATGAAATTTAATGAAGAGGAGTAGAAAGTAATGTAAATATAGTCTAATAGTCCGTAGCTCCTAAATAGTAGCATTTTGATGGTTTGAATAGCAATATAGATAAACACTAAGAAGTTTATTCGTAAAATGCTAGTTCAATTTTCGGTAGCATAGCGATTATTTCGACAGAGTCAAATCTGATATAGAATTTATGTTTCAGTCATTAATTGAAAATTTGTATTTAATGATAACCAAGTCCATGACATACATTTATCTTCCTTTTGTCTTTTGAAAATTTGGATACTAACTATGAGTAGATATGTGATGTGTGTGCATATTGAATGCTTTTCAAAATATATGTTTACCTCGTATGTAAAGAACTACATGCACACAAGCAAGAATACAAACATAAACGAGATTGTGACTGTATCCATCATCAAGACTCATGATGATTCAAAACTCATGACCCATTTTCAAAGCAAATTTGCTTTCAAGTAAGTTAGCACTTAGGATTACTAGTTCAGGAAAGTGTACTTTGTGTAAACCATTTTACACTTAAATATATGAATTTTTCGAAAACTAACTTACACAAACTCACAAATCCAAAGTTACCATATCATATGATTTGATTTTTCTTAAGTTTCCAGTTAATTTGTTGTGTGTGAATTATGGATTGAAAGCTATTTAAGAAAATACCAATCATAATTTAGTTTTTTTTTTTTCATAATAAAAGAAAGAGAAATAAATGAGAAGTATGAGAAAGAAACCCTCAGAAAATTAGGGAAAATCAGCTCACAAAATTATGCATGCTGCTGACATTCTCCTTGGATGGGTTTCAAACTAAGCTGATACTATTAGTAACCAAACTTAAACATCCGTAATAAATTAATAATAACAATGGTCACGCCATTTGATATATAATGTGATTTTGATAATGTAACATATATTTACTAAAATAGCATGTTATTAGCCGTAAAAAAAAAGTTTATTATAGAACACATTATCTTACGTATTTCGGTATTTGCCATTGAAGCATAACTGTGTTAATTTGCTTCGTTTCTAAAAAAAAAAAACCCTTCAATTTGAATAAATACAGTTGGATTACGTATTTGCCTATTTGGTATAGAGAAAAATATTTTTTTTTTAATTGTAGTTACACCCCAAAACTTTGTGAAAACAAAGGAAAAGCCCCCAAGAGAGAGAAACGGACCACGTAAGAATGGTTTGGATCACTCGTGTCGAATCGTCATCTTCGGCTTGTATCAACATCTCATCGTCAATCGTCATGCTCTGTTTTTTTGGAAAGCTCAAACCTTTTTCTAAATCAGACAAAACCCAACACTTAATTAAACAATGTCAAAAACAGCTAATTTTCTGAGCCTCAGATCCAATCCTCTCCCACCGCTTTTCTCCTCCACCGGAAATTCCCAATTCCTCCGAGCTTCATCTGCTCTGAATCTTCCGACAGCTGCTCCGAAACCTTTCCACCGGTTAATTCGCGCTTCTTCACGTCGCCGGCTGGTTCTCGGTGGTTTTAGTGGAGCTTCGTTGTGGATGAACAACAACATGTCCGGTAATTTTGGCGGTAAATCTTTCATTGCTTCAGCGAGGCAGACGAATCCTTCTCCCGTTGAACAGGTCTTCTTCTCCTTCTCCCTTTTGCTTCATTACGGTTTCATATCAACACCTCAAATTTTGTAGCTTTAGGGATTTGGGTTTATCAGTGAGGCTGGGAATATTCAAATTTTGTAATTTTATGAAAAAATTGAACTTCTTTGATTGGTTTTAGGCGTTGAATAAGGTGGATTGGCCCGAGACTTTCCCATTCAAAGAAGAAGATTTCCAGCGATTCGACGAGTAAGTTACAATTTCCAAGCTTTTGTTATTAGTCTTACTCTGTTTTGTTCTCTGTTAACCATATTTGAGAGTTTTATAGTTTTGCTTTGAGACATACTGAAATCTTATGACTCGTGTCCTTAATTTATTGAGTTATTTTCAGGTCGTCTGATTCAACATTCTATGAAGCACCAAGGTTTGTGACACACATTGATGATCCAGCCATAGCTGCATTGACTAAGTACTACTCCAAGGTTTTGCCTCAGAGCGATACTCCGGGAGTGAGCATACTCGATATGTGTAGTAGTTGGGTATGTACAAAAATGCTAATCCTTTTAACCTGTTTTTCTGTGTGAAAAGTTTTTATTGAAAATCCTCTCAAGTTAGATTATTTGGCTCTTATGATGTTACATAGGTCAGTCATTATCCAGCTGGGTATAAGCAAGAACGAATAGTGGGAATGGGCATGAACGAAGAAGAACTTAAGCGCAACTCGGTAAAGAAGATTCAGTATTGTATATTTACTACTTAGAGATGAGATGGATCATCATAGCATAGGATCTTATTCTCTCTCTCTCTCAGGTTCTCACTGAGTACATAGTCCAAGACTTAAATCTTAATCCAAAGCTGCCTTTTGAAGACAATTCTTTCCAAGTTATTACCAATGTGGTAAGAGACCAAACTTTCGCATTTTTCTCTAAAACTTACACTTCTTATGTGAATCTCATTTTTTACAAATTTGTATGGTTCTTGGCATCTCAACAGGTAAGTGTAGATTATCTCACAAAGCCACTTGAAGTTTTCAAGGAAATGCATAGAATCCTCAAACCCGGAGGACTTGCTCTAATGAGGTTCTCTAAAACCTAAACCTCTCAAGTCTTGTGACACCGTAATATAATTATAACCCCATGGTTTCAACCCGATCACGTCCTTTTATCTTTCTTTGCAGCTTCTCGAACCGTTGCTTCTTTACTAAAGCAATCTCGATATGGACTTCAACTGGCGATGCAGATCATGCTCTCATTGTGGGATCATACTTTCACTATGCTGGAGGATTTGAATCTCCTAAGGTGTTTCTGTATATTTCATCAACACACCTTCTATTAGAAAGCCTTTTCACTCTTTGGTGATGAACTTATTTCAACTTGTGATCAATCCAGGCCGTTGATATATCTCCAAATCCAGGGCGTTCAG
The DNA here is from genome assembly GCA_028015245.1 of Cardamine occulta. Lineage (NCBI taxonomy): Eukaryota > Viridiplantae > Streptophyta > Magnoliopsida > Brassicales > Brassicaceae > Cardamine > Cardamine occulta. The sequence continues at coordinate 15,585,114 of CM051389.1, read as the reverse complement.
ATCCTATGTACGTTGTTTACTCCAGAAAACTCCCCATGGTTTAAAAAGCTTGAGATCCAAACACTCTTATGTATACACATGACTACTTAAAAATTAAGACATCACAAATTTGCAAATACAAATGTTTAGACCAAACTGAGAAAGAAACAGAGGGGTTTCGTTATTAAAGACAATTTGGAAAAATATTTCATTCTCTTGGCTCTATCTCTGCACATACTTAGTTAATTCTCAAGCCGGTATTTTAGACTCAAGACAAACATGCCCTGGAATCCCATCGACTGTTGTTTTGACAAGGGCTCTATGATCTTGGACCGGAGCTATGATAGCTGAGACGATAAAAACATCTTTGGCCACTTAGTGATTTCAGTTTCTGGCTCTGTCTATTGTACGTACTTGCGCAGCCACTGATATTTAATTTCATGGATCTTCTAGTAGTACGACAGTAAGATTCAGAAGATGAAGAAACAATAGCAACTGGTAGTACACTGCATTGGTACATTGCCAATGCAATGGGAAACTAATAATTTACCGAGATTTAGATTGAACTTACAAGGCTGCAGCGGTTTAATACAAGATCAGCTTGATTTATATGCATGAGAATTAAAATTAAGAGATAATAATTTGATAAGATTTTGTTATTGAGTACCAAATAAATAAAGATTAAGATGTTTTCAGACGAAATTCATTTGAAAAATCCTCAACCGGAAGCCCATCGGTGGTTCTTCTTACCACCATTGTGATCTTAGGGATGCTTCCTGATACTAAGTTTGAGAAATCCATTACTATTCTTGCTAGCGCAATGAGATTGGATTTGATGATAAGTTTTCAGGAAGTCCTTGAAATTGCCAACTTCCTCAAGAATGGATGCTTTTGGGTTAAGACCATTTTAACACATGGATTATTCGAAATATGAGTTAACACAACTGCAAAGTTCAAACCATGTCATATGATTTGAGATCCTAAGATTACTGCTTGAATATTATTTAAAACGTATTATGAACCCCAAGAAGGAAACAAAACAAAATAATCATCATATTATGATATTAACGTCAACATAATAACTAAGACAAGCGTAATTGCCCTAATGGGTTGATTTGTTCCCCTTAACATTTTCATTATCATCTAATAAAATAAGCATTCAATTTTTCAACTATTACGAATTATAAAATTGTATTTTGATTAGGGGTGAATGATCGTTTCGTTGCTCACATTAGTCTTAGGGCTGCAATGGATGACCTTGAAATCGTAGTAGCGGTGGGCTACCTTCTTTAAAATCATCCTCACCGTGTCCTCTTGACGCACCTTGGCATCTTTCTTCTCAACCAGCACCACTTGGACGATCTTCTTGAACTCTTTGCCTCCGGGCCAAGCCACGAAATCAACTAACGCTGCTTGTAATGGCCCTAAACTTGGGTTATGCATTACTACAATATTATAAGCAACCGATTCCATGTACCATCCTATGTACACTTTATTATCGCTAATCCCCAGTGCCACTACAGACGGACACTCGCTGTACGGCGCATACGACTTGTTCGCCGCCACTAGACCCATGCACTTGAGATTGGTACAACGATGTTGGTCGTAGTCTGAATCTGCGCAGATCTCTTTGTCTGAATGGGGATTCAAAAGAGTGAGGCCATTATTGCGCCACTGGAGAAGGCGATAGTATTCTTCCGGGATGAGATTTTTAGGGCCCGGAAGGATGAGGCTCTCGAGACTCATCAGATGTTTGTTTTCGTCTTTGTTCTCAATTAGGATATTGATTTTATCAGGCGTTCCAATTTCATGGAGAAATCGGTGGCAGAGGCCACACGGCAGTCTGCAGACGGAGCCATATATCAGAGGAGACGGCTAAGCAATGAAGCTCTCGCTCAGAGTTGAGTGCGAGGTTGGTGATGAGAAATTGTACGGCGTGGATGGACTGGTTAAAAGGAAGACCTGGAAGTTCGACATTGACGCCTAAGTACAAGACCCCTTCTGATGCTCCGATTCCAACTGCTCCGACGGAGTTTGGAGCCAAACCTAGTGAAATCTTTCGGTCGATATACGACCGAAGATCCATTGGGTCGAGGTCCATGGGGACTTGTGCTTTTGCGCGAGTGAGAACGAAGGGCTGTGCCATTTTTTCTGACTTCTCTCTGATTTTTTTTCGGATCGTGTTTTGGGATTTTATGTTGAGAGATTAGAAATGAGATGAGAAGTTGAGAAGCAAAGTCTTTAACTTATTTATAGGTGCGTGTGTGTATGTGCATGTACTTGTAAATGCATTTTCACATACGCAACGTCGCAACCAACACTACAAATATGAAAAAGGTGATTGTGAATCTTAGGATCCAATATGTCAAGAAGCCTCATCAACCATCCCTCTTTTTCAAAGCAAATTACTAGTCTTTAACTTATGATTTTTTTTGTACTTTAGTAGAAACTAGATGGTAATAGTGTCATGAAGAATAGTGAAATGTGGCTCAATGTGGTAAAATGTTCCTAAATGGTGTAATTACCTTGTACTTAAACAATCACTTGCACTCGCAATGTTATAACTTACCAAATATAATCGAGATTTTAACTGTAGTATACACTATGATGACTCATGAACCATTTTCCAAAGCAATTTTGTTTTTAGGTTGTTAGGATTACTTTATTAGTAGTAACTAAAATGATGTTTACGTCAATCACATAATTACAAGATAAAATGGTGACTGTGACTATCAAGACTTATGAACCATCTTTTTAAGCAAACTAGTTAGGATTATTTTCTAGTTTAGCAGAACCTATGTATGAAGAGTAGTACACAATAATCTAAAGATAGTCTTATAGTCCGTAGCTCCCAATTAGCATATAACATTTTGATGGTTTGAAGAGCAATATCGATAAAAACGAAGAAGTTTTATTCGTAAAATGCTAGATCAATTGTCGGTAGATTGTAGCATAGTGAGTATTTTGATAGTGTCAGATATGATATAGAATATGTATTTTAGTTATTGAAAAATTGTATTTAATCAACCCTTTCAGGTATTTAATGATAATCAAGTCCACGATATACATACATCTTCGCTTTGTAATTGAAAATTGCAAGCAAACGGTTACTAGATATGTGATGTGTGTGCAATTTGAGTGCTTTTTAAATGGTGTGTTAACCTCGTACGTAAAGAATTACATGCACACGCAAGAATACAAAATATAAACGAGATTATGAGTCTATGACTCTATCCGTCATCAAGACTCATGATGACTCATGAACCATTTTTCAAAGCAAATTTGCTTTTAAGTAGTTAGAATTACAATTACTTTAGTATCTTACTTGAGAGTAATGTATCTAATAGTGGTAAAAATTAATTCAATAGTCTTAGTTAGTCACATTTCATTGTATAAGTAATTAAATACAGTAAAAAGGATAAAAATTGGAAAATTTATATTCATAAAAGAAAAACGTGTTAATGACTCATGACGACTCATGAACCATCTTTTTAAAGCCAAATTAATTAGGATTAGTTTTGTATAAAGTAGATGTGGTGAAAACAGACGAGTAGTAAAATATGGCTCAATATTCTATAGCAATTAAATGCTTACTAGATATGTGATGCACTGATGTGTGCGAATCTTGAATGCTTTTTAAAAAGTGTATTTACCTCGTATGTGAATAATCACATGCACACGCAAGAATACCAAATATAAACGAGATTGTGACTGTATCCGTCATCAAGAATCATTATGATTCATGAACCATATTTCAAAGCAAATTTGCTTTTAAGTAGTAAGCAAATTCACATATTCAGGAATGTGTACTTTGGGTAGACCATTAAACACTTAATATATGAATTTTCAAAAATAAGCTTACGCAAACTCACAAATCCAAAGTTTAAATCTCCCTTATCATATGATATTATTTTTCTTAAGTTTCCAGTTATTTTTTTTTTGAGTGAATTATGGATTGAATGCTATTTAAGAAAATACCAATCATAATTTAGGGTTTTTTTTTTCATAATAAGAAAGAGAAATAAATGAGACGTATGAAAAAAAAACTCTAGAAAATCAGCCCACAAAACAAATAAACAAATGTTTGACATTCACGTTGAATGGGTTTCAAGTTTCAACTGAGCTGACACTAATCGTAACCAATTAAATGTCCGTGACAATAACAATGGTTACGCCATTTGATATATAATGTGATTTTGATGATATAACATATAGTCCTAATAGTCACATTATCATGGTATGAATGGTAAAATGAATACAAATTGGGTACTTTATTCATGAATGGGTGCTTTGGCGGTAGACCATTTTAAAACGAATATATGTATTATTTTTAGAAAAATAAGTTAAAACAACTTACAAGTTCAGAGTTCAAATCATGTCATGTATTATTTATTTATCTTAATTTTTCAGTTAATTGTTTGAGTGAATTTTGTTTAAGTGTAGTTTAGGCACGTAGATCCCACAAAAATCAGGGCCTATAAATACACCGACGCATCGATTCATAACTTCATTACTTTACTATTAAATCGCTCTCTCAATTCTTCAATCTGTCATCAAATCGCTTCCAGAGAAAATGAAGTTTGAGTTGAAGAGCTCCGATGGTGAAGTGTTTGATGTTAATGAAGCGGTGACACTCCAATCGCAGACGACTACGCATCTGACTGAAGACGATTGTGGCACCAATACTATCCCACTTGCAAACGTTAAAGGAAAGATCCTCCGTAAGGTGATCGAGTATTGCAAGAAGCACGTCGTCGTCGATGGTGATTCATCATCCGAACAGAGCAAAGAAGATCTCAAGATATGGGACGCTGATTTCATGAACGAGAATCAATCCATTCTCTTTGATGTTATGCTGGCTGCGAATTATCTCAACATCAAAACATTGCTTGATCTCACATTCCAAACTGCCGCTGATAATATCCAAGATAAGACTCCAGCCGAGATTCGCGAATACTTCAAGCTCGAGAAAGATTATACAACCGAGGAAGAAGAAAAGACCCTTGAGGAGAATAAATGGGCTTTCAGATGAGCGTATTCTCAAATCTATAGGTTTCTTTCTATTTCAAGAATATCATAAATCAATGTTTTTTTATTGCTCTAAAAACAATATATGTTTAAGTTTCTCGTACGGTAATTGGGATTTCTAATCCGAAACCGAGTACATGATACTTCAATGTCTATTTGAACATTCTAAATAAAGTCTATAATTAATGACGTGAACATGTCAGAGAAGTCTCTTTTATGTCTCAGCTCTTAACAAAGTCTCCTTTAATCATTTTAAGAAAATCCACTTTAATTTCTCTAACTCTGATTAGGACTTTTAACTTCTCACGGGAGGTTACGGTTTAAGTACAATTGCTACATGCACGGTATGACTTATAGGACATCACTATCAAGATGACTAATGAACCACCTTTCAAAGCCAAGTACTTAGGATTATTTTTCTAGTTTAGCGGAAACTAGATAATGTAACAAACTTAAAAATATGGCTCAGTAGTCTTAACTCTTAATTAGTAGTAACATTTTGATGGTTGGAATATATAGTAACTAATATAGATGAAGTTAATAAGAAAATTATTGGATTTTTTCCGCTAAAAAACTATCGAATTTATTAAAAATTGCAAGCTCGATCCTCACTTTAAAATTGTGTAAATTAATCTATCAATTTGGAAAGTCACCCGCAATATAACCATCGAATATATATTGTGGATGATTTTCCAGATGAATAGATTAACCATCACAGTTTTAAGGTGAGAATCGAACTTGTAATTTTTAATAAATTCGATAGTTTCTTAGCGGAAAACCCAAAATTATTCATAAAATGCTAATTCATTCATATTGTATTGTACATTTAAAATGTTCTTTACGTCATTCACATACGTAACAAGCACTACAAATTCAAATTTAGTGATTGTGACTCTCTAGGATCCACTCATGATGACTCTTAGGATTACTTGACTCTGACGCTTAAAACGGTTGAGAGAGAGAGAGGGAGCACAAAATGGAGGAGTGGATTCCACTGTTCGACATTTTCTTCAGGAGTCCTTCGCCGGAAACCGACGCGTCTCTGTGGCTAGATCAGGCTTCCAACTATTTTCTTTCCTCCTCCTCCCCGGCGGCGCCGATTAGCCGTAGCTCGTTTGTTTCATTGCTGAAGAAACAATGCAATCAGAATTCATCTACGCCTGCAAATAAGTAATGCCCGAATTTTTCAATTGGATTTGTTTTCTTTGTTTACTAGGACCGATTTTGGGTTTGCTGATGAAATTGTTTTTTCGTTAGGATTCTTTTCATTGAGACATTACCAAACATGGTTCAGTCAAAGATTCTATCTTTCCTTCTTTTCGAGTATCAGAGGTTTTGCGTTAGTGATTTGGTTTGGCTGGCAAGAGAAATGTTGGGTGATGGTCGAAGTAAAGTTGTTGATTTCTGGGTTCAGAGAGATGCACAGAACCTGCTCGACAGAATTCCTAAACCAAAATTTGATTGGATATCTCATCTAGATTTGGATTCAGCTGATGACGACAGCATTAGGGAGGAATTTAACTCTGTACCTGATTGGCTAAGTGACAAAGCTGCTTCTACTGGTACTATTCTTCCATGGCTTCCTGTATCTTGCGCTGATGTAGATTCAGAAATGCTGGTTGTTGATTCTTGGAATGGTAAGGAGATGACTCAGATCAGAGAGAATATGGAAGAAGATCAGAGAGAAGTTGTGGATAACATTGATCATATCATGAATGTTGTGTTACTACAGCCTGATGCCCATGAAATGGCGGCGAAGATTAGAGCTCAGATTACAAGTTTTGAGTCTACTTCTGAAATTTTATCCTTGTGTGATGAAATTCGGAAATTTTGCTTGGAAAAGTGTAGGGATTCTTTTAGATTTTTGGCTTTGATTGAGCCTTGGAATACAGATGATGAGACTGCTGCAGTTCTCCTTTCGAATTTGCATAGTGGAAGTGAGGAAGATGAGTTTGGTTGGCCAAGCCAGGTTCTATGTTCGATCGTGCTTCCCAAGTTTTTGTCTCTTGAGAAATCCACCTCTCGTGTATTGATGGCTGCAACGATCGAGTTTTGCAAGATCCACCATAGAGCAGCTGAGTATGCGTTGGTGTTCCCTTTGATACTCAGGAAAGAAGGGATAAACAACTTCATTTGTGAGGTAATTTCAAGGGTGTTGAAAGAATGCTTGCACTTGGGTCATATTTCTGGTTTTTGCCAGAAGTTACTTTGTGGAAGAACTGAAGAGAGGAGGTGTCTGGTCCTTCCTTGCCACCGAGATCTTATATCCGATGAACCAACATGGAATGAATCTCTGTTTATCCTCTTTCAGAACATCTTGATCCACGACGTCCCTATAACCCAAAATTCCGTTGATTGTCTTGTTTCTAATGTTCAGGAGTTGGCACAAAGGTATTCCAAATCTCTAAAATTTGGAAACTTCTTGCTACATTTTATTGCCAAATGTGCTCCAATGCTACAAGCTCATAAGTATCAGCTGATGGAATCTGTTAAATGCACTAACAGTCTAGTTACAAAGTCTATCCTATCGAAACTCAATGCCTTGTAGCTCCTGTATCATAGTTTATTCTTTGGTATTAACCTTTCTTCTATGGAGATATGAGCATTCATCTGGGAGAGGATCTAGAACTTGACAATATGTAGTTCTCAAGGGCTTGATCAGGGGTTATGAAGGTGTTATCAAGGCTTATCTCAGTCAAGATGAGCACTAAAGTAACATTTTCCTTTTGTTGGAACGACATGGTGACAGGTATGAAAATAACACATGGATATCAGTCTACTGATTATGTATGACCCAAACATGCCTTGTACGGGAAACACAAGAATACAAGCCTAGCGAAAAGAGAATTTGATGGGTGATTCATAGCAATGGAAGTACAGATAATTCCTAGACTGCTCATTATTTCTCCATGGTCTAATATCTGGAGCCTGTCTTGTCTCCGAATTTGGTGGTTAAACAAACTTCGGATAATCTCGAAACTTGAAGCCACAGTGATCAACAGCAAGACTTGACAGTCTTAGTCCATGTGTCGCCCATATCAGTCTACAGAGGAACGATTCAAGAAACACTAAAATTCAGTTCACTTTTCCTGGACGAAAAGGCGAGAAACGATATCATAAAACAAGCCTCCCTGCTGTGCGGTGTATGGAGAGACCAGAAGAATGGTTCGAACTAATATCACCAATAGACATGAGAATGAGATATAGACTAGCAACAGAGCGCTTACTGGAAGACCTGATTTTGTTTTCGCTCTCTTGGCTCATGTAAGGTAGACTGTAGACACATCTTCAATGTATTCTAATGATACCAAAATGACAAACACAAATAAAGTTTCCTTTCACTGTTTTTTTTCTGGCTCTTTGTTTTCAATGACAAGTGGTTTAAGGATGTAATGCGCCCACACAATGTTGACAACACTTAGTTAAAGCTATATATTAGTCTATTACAGATCCGGTGGAAGAAATGGTGTTTATTATTATACTAAGCCATTGCTAATCAATGAATGCCTAAGCTAAGTCTCTCAGCTGTGAAACTCAGGAATCGAGCCATTGCCTGAACTTGCATATCCCACGACGATTTTCTCTGAAAGAATCTCGGATTGACTGCAACATGGTGGATACTGCAGGGACACTGGACAGCTCTTGGTCTTGTTCCTGCATTAAGCATCAAATACAATATGTCCAGATGTTTCTGTGATAAATGCACAGGGAAAAAGACAGTGAAGCGATTTTGGTAATAACACATACCATCTTGTTGAGACGCTCTTCAAGACTTAAGGGGGCTGTTTCAGTAGACATGAATATCTTACGATAGGCTGCTCTTAGGCTCTTCATCTACTAATGCCAAAAAAAAGGGCAACTTTTTGGTAACAGTCCAAAGTGATCAATAGTTCTTACTTCAAAAGACTCCACATTAGGATGCAGTACAAACCTCTGACATGGTAAATCCATTTCGTCTAAGTCCCTCTAGATTCAAACCACGAAGTTCGGCTCTTTCTCCAGTCACCAGCATGTACTTTGGAACATCTTGTGAAACCTGTATATAACCGCACCAGTGAGTACTCATTGCCTCATTGGAAATGTGGGCATTTGAGAGAGAGGTATTAGAAAATGTACCACAGAACCACCGCCAATGAAAGCGAAAGAGCCAATATGACAGAACTGGTGGACGACCGTTGCTCCTGCAGTGTGTGTATAGTCCTGCATTCACAACATGAATCAAATGTTACAATGCTGCAAAATCCAGGTTTAGAGTATAGACACAAGGAAAATCTTACTTCTACAGTCACATGGCCCACAAGAAGCGTGTTGTTAGCAAAGATGTTGCGGTCACCAATCTTGCAATCATGGGCGATATGACAAGAACCCATGATTAGATTGTTGTCACCAATAACCTATTCGAGTAATAATCATAACTCAAAACGTGAGATACCCTCTTGGAACTTCAATGATATTAGTCAATGGCCAGTTGCATACCGTTTTATCAGTAGACTTTGATGACCTATGAATCGAGCAGAACTCCCTAATTTCATTGTTGTCACCGATGCAAAGAAAGCATTCATCCCCATTCTAACAGAAGAAAACACGGCATGAGATCTTGATAGATATCGGTTCTAGTCTCCAACCAGGGCCAGATTAAGACATTAAAAATTGAAATAGGCGATATGATATCGTCTCTCACACACCTTGTACTTCAAGTCTTGACATTTAACACCAACCACAGCGTGGTGACCTATAATGTTATTGCCTCCTATGAATGTATAACCAGGAAGCTCATCGCCAACAACAGCACCACTGGCTGACAAAAATTCAAGGCAGACACATAGCAAAGATCAATCGATATTAAAAAACTAGAGAACGTACTATATTACGGAAGATAACCTAAGAGATCAAAGGTTTTTACGTCATGAGAACACAAGATTCCCCCAACTCTGTGTTTCCAAAGATATGGCTAGAAGGATAAAGTTTGCAGCCATTGCCTAGCTTCACTGAAGAGCCAATTGTACAGTATGGACCAACTGAAACTCCCTGTTAGCGAAAGAAGAAACAGCATTTGTCAAGACAACTCTCCAAGGAAACTTTAATATGGTCAAATCTCAAACTTTTACTGATTTGTAAAGCTAAAGAACATTACTTTGTGAGAGTTAAGCAAGTCTAGATCAGAGAAGAAATTTAATCCCAAACAAGTTTTGTAGTAAGATTCAAATTCACCCAATTTTGAAGGTTTTATTATAGTTTGGTGGCAAGAAGAAGCAATGTCACTAAACGAAACAAACCTTGCCAATCACAGCACTTGGGTGGACGATGGCGCTCGGGTGTATAAAGACTTCAGAATATCTACCATCTTCATGAGAACCTGCTCCAAACCACTCAATTATTCACAGCTTAGAGAAGAGATACAAATTCTGGTAATCATGCCCATATAAAGTATAAGCGGGAAAAGAGAGAGGGAGATTTACAGGAGAGACTAGAGGAGAGTCTGCGGATAGTGGAACTAAAGAGAGGAGAGAGGAGCCTGTCGCGAGCTTTAAGGAGAGAAATCATGGCGGGCTACGTAGACCAAAACCAAACACCTTCAATTTCATACATGTGTTCGACGAAATGCCTCAGTGAAAGATGAACAAGATGAAAATTTCACGTGTCAAAGGATTGTGCACGTGACTGGACTTATGAAGAATTTGGTTGACGTAGTAATTTTTCTTTTAAAGTGCTATATTGATTTTGTTCCAATTTAAAAAAAAATTTTGTTTCAGGCTTAACTAAAATCCTTCACTTTTCAGGTAGCTTTGAGTTTAAAAGATGGTAGCAATTAGTTTTCCTCACCATGAGACAAAACAATGCTTACATCAATAAAGTGACGAGGAACAAACACATGTTCTTTCATCACCTTTGCATCATTCAAAGACGTTTTCCAAACTCTAAATACTAGTGTTATGAATTTCTTTTGTTATTTTGCTGACAAGTTGCAGAAGAATTCTCTGTAGTTCCTCTGCGTTACTCCATTCATTGACTTCTGCTTTGATCAGCAAAGAATTATCTGAAATCTTCTTCCATAACGGATAATTCGTTCTCGGCATCACACAATCACACTCTCTTAGCTTCAATGTTGGGCAGAAGTCACCTCCTCCATCTCCAAGGTAGATAAAACTTGTTGAAATTTGATCGTTGGGAGAAGAAGCACGTATATGATCCATTACTAGACCCTGAATAACCATGATCAATTCACTAGTTAAAATCCTAAAAACAGATGTTGTCGCTATCTGTTTGTAAAATCAAACAGATGCAACTCACATAGACAGACTTAGATTTTAAATTATGGGACACTTCTAGAATTGAAGATTTCAGCTTATGGACTCAAACTAATCCCAAAATCTAGGACAATTCAAGCTTGAGAACATAAACTTGTAAGTCTAACTAGGCAAACATGGAGGCATATAGTGTTTACAAAGATTTAGTACCTTGCATAGATTTGAAGGGCAGAGATTACAGCTATGTGGAGGCAATGCATCACTATGGTAAGGGAAGATCCGCAGCTTTCCATTAGCATCAACAGAGATTGGATTTGTGTAAATTTCTGAAAAGCAATCCAACAAATGATGCTGCTCTAGTATCTTCTCAATGAAAAAATGATTTGCATCACTCACAATCTTTATATCACAACTGCAATTGAACCAAAAGAAGCTGAGACCATCTTTGACATGAGAATCTAAGTGAACTAATAATCATTGTTCATACTTCATACCCAAAAGATTTGGCTGATTTTATAGCTTCGATAATCTGAGAATCAATTGGCATTTTTCTCAAGCAAGCTTCAATGTCTTGAATCGATCTCCCTTGTGAATGCAGCTCCTCCATCATCCTATCCTTTCCACATCCCAATTAAAAAAAAAAAAATTCAAACATATTCAAAATTCTTAACAGAAAAGGCTGACTGATATTTTCGATGCTTAATATATGAAATACCATAAGACGATTCCATGGCAGAGTGAAGCGGAGCTGATGGAAGATCTCTGTGAGTCCCATTTCAGTGACCACCCAATTGTCACTATCTCCGTCGATCAAAGTCCGATCGAAGTCAAATACAATCACGATCTTTCCCATTTCGGTAGTTTAAACGCAACGCCGGAGCCCTGCTTCTCGCCGTCGATATTTGACTCGTCACTGGAAATCGCTTCTACGCTTTGCTATTGGTCGACGGTAAAGCCAATTGTCTGCCACTTTTTGTATCTTACAAAGACAGAATTACCATTCTTCACTTCATTAATTACATCCGAGCCATCGATTCATATTGAACAATGGGGCCAGTGACTTACCTAAGGCCCATTTCATTGTTTGGGTTGGGTAGTTCAGAACTTGAGATTCTTAGCCAAATTTGGTATGGATAAGATCGGTCGATTGGATGATCCGACCGAACTGGCTATGCAGTGTTAAGCCGATCAATCAAAGTGTGTAACACGATAGATTTCATAATCAGTTTTTGGAAATTCATGCAAAATAATTTCAGTCTCGAACAGAATCTTGCTCTCGTTGGAAAAACACAAGAATATGTATGTTTGTGACCTCGTGTGGCCGCATCAGATCATACATGGAAAATCCGATGGTCAGAGACTCATAATTGGCTTCAAGATTTTGGTAATGAATGATTGGTAGATTCTAAATCGTTTTTGGCTTAATTTTTAGTTTTTCGTTTTTGGTTTTTAGTTTTTGAGTTTTTTGGTTTTTGATTTTTGATTTTTGATATATATTTTAAAGGATAAACAAGTTTATTATGGTTTTTGGTTTTTCATTGAAAATTAGAGAAACTATAAAAAAACTAGTTTTCCTAACTTTTAAAGAATCTAATTAAATTTTCAAAAATCAACAATTAAATTTTCCTAACTAGTTTTCCTACCATTCAAACCCTTTAATTTAATCTAAAATTATAGTTAAACCTAAGAGAGACCAAAAACAAAAACCCAGTAATTATCTTACATGCTATTGGTTAATTATGTGGACCCTACTTCGTGTCAGCACTCAAATAGCCAATAAGATTGCAGGAAACACGTTAACAAACGTAACATCGGTTCCGAAATTGTAAAACCCATGCTTATTTATTTATACAACCTGTGATAGAATTTGATTAAAGTCCCAAACTTTTCCCAGATTTTAGAGAGACAGAGATAGCTGGTGACTTCAATGGTTGGGATGAATCGAGTTCTCATAGCTCTAACATTAGCTTTGCTAGCCTCGTCGGCTTTATTACTGGTTTCCGATGCCGCGAAGAAACCGTCATCGGCGCCGAGGAAGGAGGATGTTCCGTACATAAAGTGTCAGGTTTGCGAGAAATTAGCCTCACAGCTACACCAGCTAGTGAAGGAGAAGCAACAACAGATCTCGCCTAAGAAGGTAGATTTTTTAATGTAAATCAGTGATCTTTCTATTTGATTTTGTTTTTGGTTACTGAATATTTCTGGTGGATAACAAATGTTGTTAGATCTCGGAGTATGAGATCATTGAGATTGCTGAAAATGTCTGCAATTTGAAGAAAGAGGAAGCTGATTGGATGCTCAAGATTGACATTGTGGAGAAAGGCAATAAGCTTGAGGTAATTGAGATTCTCTCCCACTTGTTTGATCCAAAATTATACCATTGTAGCTTTGGTATTGAATTAAGTTGAAACTTTTATTTTTGAATCTCAATGCTACTATCTTGAAATGGTTTCGCAGCTGGTTGAACAAGAAGAAGAAGGGATGTGCAATTCCGAGTGCAAGACGATCGAGGCTGCTTGTCAAAAGGTTAGCACATTATGATCTTTCAGCTAATAATACTTCAGTTTCATTTGCATTTTCTTGTAGCATTAGGAGTTAGTGAATGTGATTTTTATCTGTTTTTGTGCTTCCAGGTTATTGGTTATTCAGACACTGATGTTGCAGAGTATATATATAAGTCTAAGCCTGATCTCGTTTCACTGGTGAATCATCTATGCAAAGACCTGACCGATGCTTGTAGCAAGAACCCGCCTCCTGTTCCCAAGGTACCTTCCTATACCCTTTCTTCGAAACCATTTACTATATCTTGGAGCTTCCATTTAGTGAAATAGAAATGTGGATCCTTGGTGATTTGGGTTTGTGGATGTTTTGATTTTGTTGCTGTGGAGATGACATTTTGATGAAAAGACAGAAACTTTGTGTGACATGTGTCTCTTTATCTTTGTCCAGCATCGGGTTCCTGGAGAACCATTTGTTGCAAAACCATCAAAAGATGCTGAAATGGACAAGATCATGAGATCTATGCAGGTGAGTTCTGATGACTTAAAGCCAGTATCAATATCCATGGAATGATCTTAAAGTAACTCTTATACCGATCTCATCCCTTCAGGGTATGCCAGGAGCACCTGGCATGAAGGTATATTCTAGAGAAGATATAGAGAAGTACAAGGATAACTTGGGGAACTTAGGTAATGAAGATGATGGTGACGATGATGACGATGAGGAAGAAGATGAAAAGTTTCCCAAGAACTTGGTAGATAATAAGCTTATGTTTTCAGATCTTTGACTTAAACATTCATGAAGAAGAAGGAACCAAGATCTTTCAGTCTTTTCTCTAACACGCTTCTATGGTTTTGTTGGTTTATAGGGAAAAGTTTTGACAGAGAAAGAGAGTAAACAAGAAGAATGGAAAAAGACAATCACCAAGGAATTCAAGAAGAAAGGGGAGGTTCTGAAGAGACATGCACAGAAAGTGTCAAACCGGGTTCGGAGATGGTGGAAAGGACTTGGATCATCTTCTTCAAAGAAACCTAAATCCGGAAAGTCTGAGTTATAGAATCAGTTTTAAACTTGTTCTGTCTTAATGTACTCTTCTTCACGTTGGCTTTTTTTGTAGATTTCTTTTAGTTTCTATACAATCTTTAGGAGAGGAATGTTGAAAGTGGTGAGAGACATCAGTTCTATAGCACAAGAAGAACATACAAGAGATGATGGTTTTGAGCAAAATCATTCCTTAATTTAACTGGGAAAAAATAAACTTAAACAAATGTTGCAGTGTGAAGCAAATGGAATGTTGTAAAACTGGAAAAAAAAAATACAAAATCTAAATCACAATTTGAGAATTGTATTTTCTCAGTTTCAGCCACAGATTTGAAGTTCTGCTTGTTTCGAGAGAACTTTAGCGCATTTTGTAGTGTTGGGTCCTTGAGACCTTGCAATGCTCGCCATTCAAAGAATAGGTTAGCTTTATGTCAATGTCTCGAGGATTCTTCTTGTTAGGAGAAACGGACATGGTTCCAGTGATTGTCTCGCCCTCGCATATGGTTAACACATCATCAAGGTAGAGGACAGTTTGTTTCCAGTGTGTAGCTCGTGATTTCGGTCCTGCATTTCAAACCCATGGTTGTTCAGTCTAAGTTTCAAACCAAAATGAAACAATCTGTGTCTGTGTTTAAATAGAATATTCAGAAACTAGCAGAAAAATTGTACAAATGTGAACCTGTTGAGAAACCCAGCAGCTTGTGGCACATGGTAAACGATACATCGAAGTAGGCTACAAGGGCGTGGATGTAGTCATTGCGTTGTGCAACAAGTTTAAAGGGAGCTGTGAAGGAAGCATCACCAGAAGACATCTTTGAGATATCCATTGTCTGTTACAAACCCCCAAAATAAAAATGAAATTAGCATTAGCCTCAGGTAAAGAGATAATACTCATTTTCATGTGTGTATCTTACCTTTAGAAGCCTACTATCGGTGACAATTTGGTTTTGGTCGACTGTGTCAACAAGTGGTTCCATCATAGCTTTTTTCTTGATGCATGACATGTCAAAACCATACACACTGTTCCAAACTGTAGTGTAGAAAACACAAAAGCATTTGAAAATGCAAATCTTAACAGACATCAAGACGAACATTGGTCAAAAAGAGAGAGAAGATATCATATCGATGCACACTCACATTCTATTTTGTCTTCTTTATACTCTGAATCCTCAATAGCTGTAAGATGCAGGGAGGCTTTGTCAGGTAGCACAATTCCACCATCAACCTAATCCCATAAAAACAAAGGACCAAGAAGTTTTCATGGTTATTCCAGAGAATTGCTTATAACATTGTAACAATGACATGAATTTGCAACAATTGGTTTTGGTAAGTAAGAATCTCATGTAACAAGGTGAAGCTGAAACTTACAAGCCATTTATTACGAGCATATAAGACACTGTCCAACATATTTTCAAACAACAAAAAGTAACCCATCCATTCAGATATAATCACATCTACTTTAGGAGTGGGAAGCTCTATTTCCTCAATCTTCCCTTTCAAAACCGTAATAACTGCAACGATAAAATGAATATCGTCACGCGGTTACAGAACAATGTTTTCAATTTGAATACAAATCAGAATGTAAAGAAGAAGAAAAAACATACCATCAGAAAACCCATTAGCTTTAACAATCTCCTTTGCCATGTCAGCCATTTGAGAACACTCAACCTATTAAAGAACATCCTCAATCAAATCATTCAAATTGAAAGATATCTTCAATTATTAAAAAAAAAAGACTGATAGAATTGAAGACATACAGCGTAGACATGAGCTGCTCCTGCCTTAGCACAGAACAGAGACAAGATTCCTGTTCCAGCTCCAACATCAAGAACAATTTTGTCCTTGATAAGAAACTTGTTCTGGTAAATAACATTCTGATAAGTCTTTGTTCTCACTACGTCCTTTAACATTTCCTGTAAGATACCATCATCTAATCAGATAATTACAGAAGAAACACATTGAATTATATTTTAGCTATTTCGTTTCCAGAACCGATACTGTAACAAAAAAACAGCTGAGCTTTTCCTCGGAATGTAAGATACTTACTTCATGGATTCCTGCAAAGATAAAGTAGAATCAGAGTCAACATTTTGCAGCGAAACTAATCAAATTAAAGCAAAAACAATCGGCAAAAAGCATACAGAAAGTTCATAACCAAAGAGCACAAATTCTTCACTAGTCTATACAATAGAAATTTGAACTTTAGAAAACATAATGAGGTGAAAATAAAGGGAATTACCGAAGTGAGAGTAAGAATCGAAGTAGTAATCGGCGCTGGTGGTATCATCAGTGACTTCAGCAGCATCGGTGCTTTCTCCGGCGTCGCACATGGATTCATCTTGGGCGACTTCCTCACCGGCAAAACCAGACCCTTCTGCAACTTCGTCTTCATCAGCATCTTCAAAACGTATCTTTGTATTCTGATTATGTCCAAAGCTGATGAACTCATCCTCGTTGTGGTTACTGTTCTTAGCCATCTTTTACGCACAAGAGGGAAGAGAGAAAAAAGTGAGCTAAGAAAGAGAAGGGTTTTGAGGATAGAGACCAAGTGCCAGATTAGGGTTTTAGTAAAGACTCGAGCATTCGAAGTCTTTGCTTTTGTCTTTTTTTTTTTTCTCTCCGGTTGACAAATTTTATATTGAATTAAATCGTTCCGAAGATATTTTCTGTACCGTTTCGGTTTTCGTCGATATGCACCAAACCGGTTAAGTTTGATCTGTCCAGTTCGGTTTGATTGAATCGGATTGATATCGACGATACAAACAAAGTGAGCATTTGAATTGGCGACGTTTAATTTTTTGTTAAACCCTAATCAACGACGGCATAAACGATGAACGACGGCGGAGCTAAGACGGAGTCGCTGCTTAAGGTTGCAGAAATCGGTGGAAGAGGAAGGAGTTTTGTGGCGGCACAGTCTCTTCGTGCCGGACAAGTTATTCTCAGAGAATCTCCTCTCCTCCTCTATTCTGCTTTCCCATTTCTCTCCTCTGTTTCTCCTTACTGCGATCATTGTTTCCGATTGGTACCTTCATCGGCTCAGAAATGTCAATCTTGCTCTCTCTTCTCCTTTTGTACCCCTAATTGCTTCGCCTCTCACACTCCTTGGCTCTGTGAATCTCTTCGCCGCCTTCACCAATTATCCTCCGCTGCATTCTCCGATCAACCTTCTGATCGCCAAGTCCAAGCTCGTTTCCTCCTCTCTGCTTACAATCTCGCAGCTGCTTCTCCTTGTGATTTTCAGATATTACTCTCGCTTCAAGGTAGTAGTGGCAGCAATGGAGATATCTCTTCCTCTGCAGCTGCTAATTTCCTTCATTCTCTTTTATCCGCCGTGTGTCCACCTCTTTCGGTTCCTATCTCACCGGAGCTAACAGCCGCTCTACTGGCTAAGGATAAAGTTAACGCCTTTGGTTTGATGGAACCATTCTCTGTTTCGAACGAGAAAAGATCAGTACGGGCCTATGGGATTTATCCAAAGACATCGTTCTTCAATCATGATTGTCTTCCTAATGCTTGTAGATTTGATTACGTTGATTCTGCTTCTGATGGTAATACTGATATCATCATTAGGATGATTCATGATGTTCCTCAAGGAAGAGAAGTATGTTTGAGTTACTTCCCTGTTAACATGAACTACTCGAGCAGACAAAAGAGATTGCTTGAAGATTACGGTTTCAAATGTGACTGTGATCGGTGCAAAGTGGAATCTAGTTGGTCTGAAGGTGAGGAAGATGAGAATGATGTTATGGAAGAGACGGATGATGAAGATGGGCAAGAAGAAGAGATGGAGGATGAAGAAGAAGAAGAAACTTGTGGAAATGGTGTGGATGATGAATCCAGTTTCCCTCATGCTTACTTCTTTGTAAGGTATATGTGTGACAAGGAGAATTGTTTTGGTACTCTAGCTCCGCTTCCGCCAAAGACTCATGATACTTCGAGGGTTCTTGAATGTAATGTTTGTGGAAGCCTTAAGGAGGATGAAGTTGGTGGGAATCAATGAGAGTATATGAAATCTAAAGGAGGATAGATAGTTTGCATAAACGATTGTAATGGTCTGTGAAACTTTATTGGAGCATCAGTTTTTTATGCCAGATAAAAAGAAAAAAAAAAGACTAGTAAAAAACACAGCCAATCTTTCTTATTCCCATAATATAAAAGGTTCTAATCTTTTTAATTTTCAAAAGCTGAAGAATAATTATGATCACTTGGTCGAATGGTTTCCTGTAGTAACGGGTGGCCAAGGCGCTCCAGCCATCACAGCTTCGATCTCCCATGTCTCCCTTGGAACATTCGTCATATTCTTGCAGCCATTCGCTGTAATGACCTACACAAACAAAAACGAGATATTGTACATGTCTATATGACATTACTCTTGAGAGTGTTTTAACTTTTAAAAGCTATAGTGAATGTTACCAAATCACTTTCGATTCTGACACCTCCGAGATTCTTGAATCTCTCTATTATCTCACAGTTGAAGAACTTAGAGGTTTTTGTGTTTTCCATGGCTGGGAGCAGCAATTCCTTGATGAAATAGCATCCTGGTTCCACCGTTATTACCTGCATACCATAAGGACAATGAACAGACATAAAATGAGAAGAACCAAAAGCATTTTTTTACTTGAAACTATCAGCTATTACCATTCCTTCAAGAAGGTCTCTTGCAGTGCGTAATGACTTCAATCCAGGTTCCTTGGGTCTTTCCACTCCCTTAAAGAGAGAGCTCAAAATGTAAGAAACAAGGGACTGTAGTTTCATGAAGATGATATTATTCGGTGAAAAAGTTATTTGATGTACCTTCGGATAACCACCTGTATCGTGTGTGTCAATGCCCATGAAGTGACCTAGTCCATGAGGCATGAAAATAGCACCCAAGCGTTGTACCATCATGTCACCCACATCACTAGGAACAGAGAACGAAACCATAACAATGAATTTACCTTTAGAAAAGAGTAAACAAAGTTGTGGATAAACAAATGTATAAAAAAGAGAGAACTACCCGGTGAGGATGGACCCCTTCTTCAGTGACTCAAGGATGATTCTTTCGGCTAACCTGTGCATTAACTTGATGCAGTTGGCAAAGAAAGCCAAATAACCATATGTAGATGTAGTTCAAAATAGACCAAAGCAAACTGAGAATACAAGTTTCAGTTCATCCCAATTACTGCATCTGCACTGCATGCATAGTTATACAGAACTATATAGCATCTCAGTTAATCTTACTTGTGCATATCCACCCAGTTTACTCCTGGTTTCATCGCAGAGGTTACAGAATTATGAGCATCCAGAACAGCCTAAAAGGAAGGCAAATCAGAGAAACCTAATCAAATGATTAAAGCTTTAAGAGACTCAACAAACAATGGGCTGTGCAGAATAATTGACAAAAATTAAGCACATATTTCTACTACATCCATGCTGCACCAATCTTGTAATGCACTTACATTGTAGATGAGACTCTGGTCGCTTGTAAATTTACCATTGACCTGTGCAATTTTTGATAAATATTAGGCACCACTTGCTCTTAGACCACTAGATTCAACGCATTATGATGTTCATGTAAACATGACTAAAAACAAGTCAGTGTGGTTCAAATACAATTTAGTAACACTCTTGATGATTCTGAATAAGTAACAGAACCTAAAATGGAAAACTAATTATAGTTTTTGATGATAGAAACAGAACTCACAGGGAATGAGCATGTTATGTCAGATCCATAAAAATGGTATTCAGCACCCATATCAAGCAATGCCAAATCTCCATCTTCAAAAGTCTACAAGAAGTAATAAAACATTTTCAACAGGGATTAATGAGTTAATAAAAAAAAGGAATGGTTGCTCTTTTACCCTATCATTTGGAGCTGCAGCATGCCCATAATGAAGAACAGCACTGCAAATAGTTTAAGATCAATTGGTTAATTTTTTCAGTAAAAACATCTGAAAACCCGAGAATGATTATCTCCACATTTTCAGTAATAACAAAATCTATCCACCAAACTTACCTGTTATCCCCTGTTGCACAAATACATGTGTACGAGCAATGCCTACAGCCACCATACATGTAGGTGTGATGCAAAAACATACTTTCCATCTGATATTCTCTCATGCCAGGTTTAACTCTCCTCATAACCTCTACATGAGCTTCAGAACTTATATCATTTGCAAACTGGATTAGTTGAAGCTCCAAACTTGACTTGATAACTCGACATTCCGCCAAAACAGGATGTAAAGTAGTCAAATCAGTCTCAAACTTTTCTACCCCCTGAAATAAGCAATAATAACAGTAAAAAAAAAAAAGAAGTACAAATGAGATTCCAAATAACAGGAAAACACTATGAGCATCAGAATACCAAAATTGTTGATCACAAGATATGACATAAGATAATTCATTTTCAGGATCAAGACAAACAAAAGACAAGACAAAAACTCCAGAGCAAGTGAAGAAGAAAGGATGAAATGTTGAAAACTCCAGAGCAAGTGAAGAAGAAAGGATGAAATGTTGAAACCTTAAAGCTGGCAGGTTTAGAGAAGTTGCTGCTGTCGGTGTTAAGGCCATGCAAGAGATATAACAGGGGCTTTCCAGATCCCTTAAATTGTTCATGAAAGACTTGAATAATCTCATCCACATAGAAAACCATGTCAACCATATATGTTTCCTGCAACCAAAAGCACAAAATGCCATCACTATAAAGCAAAATTTACACATTGAAGAAACTAACAAGACTAAAAAAATTCAAAATAATTACCTTAAAGTGTGACAATGGCTTAATCTCCCCCAACCAGACAGCATAATCATCAGGCAACCTTGGAATAAAAAGGATAGACTTCCCACTTCCAATGTCCTTCCGATTTTAAAAGAGAATCAATTAATTGGTTAAGAAACATATTTAGAAGGAAAATGGTGAAAGGGTCATATGTTCCTAAGAAATAGAGAAATAGCTGCAAAACTCACAATAGCTCCATAGAAATCGGGCTCTCTGACTCCAAACAAGTAAGCAAAATAACTCTCCTGCCTGCATGTCAAGCCAATTCAACTATTCGTGGTCATCTTATTTTTCCACTGAAGACATTTTAATCAACCCTCAGATAAAATCATAAAAATTCAAATCAATACCTGAAAAGCTCGGTGTGATCAGTGCAGTATCGGTTTTTTTCTTCGCCACCCTATCCTCCAAAAGCAAGAAGAGAACGAAATTATAAACTAAAGACGATGAAAGCTAGCTCGGATGATCGAAAAGCGTTAGAAATTATGCATATACGAGCTACCAAGAGTACCTGGAGGAAAACAAATCCATCGAGAGGACGATTGGAACTAGATAAGTGACCACGTATTGAATCAAGGAGCTTTCGCCGGTTTCCGGCGTGGAGCTGCATAGGAATCGGTGGAGGAGACAGAGACGACATGACGATTGGGATAATTTTTTTGTTTTTCCCGGCGTGGCCTTTCTCAACTCAGATTAATCGCAGATCATGTGCTAACTATCACAAAACGTTGCCGTTTAAAATAGCACTAACGACGTCGGTTAGGCGTATAGGACAAACGACGACGTTTAGATTGTGGAAACGTGAATTACGGCGTCCTTTTAATACATAGAAGAGAAGTGACATATTACGCAGTTCTTGAATAAGTGGCCCGAATCTCGATTCGACTCATCTCTCAGTTCACAGGTGCTGCATTCCAATTTTGCACGAAGGTACGGCGAGCTTCCGGTCTCTGACCGATTTGTCTCCTACTTTTCTCGTTTTCAGATTTCAATTGGGTTTTGTAAATTTCGTTTATTGGTTTCTAGGGTTTTGCTTCTGCTTTCCCTTGTATATTGTATGCTTTGTTGTTGACTTATAGATCTATCTATATATCTGTGATCTCTTCCTGCTTCGATAACGATTACTCGTTCTAGGAATCACGGATTTGGAGTTTTGATGTGCTCGGTTGATTCACACTTGAGCTCGTTCGGTCTGTCGTTCTAGAATTTAAGATTAGGGGTTTAGGCGTTTTTAGTCTCTTAGCTTGATTTGTGTGAATTCACTCAAAAAGCCTCCTGTTTGCTGCAGTAGGGAAATATATGAATGTCAAGTTTTGAATAATTTGGATTTTATAAATCAAAGATGCTTGCCTTAGAATTACTGGTGTTTTGTTGGAACTGAATTGGTGCAGCTGAAGTTTGCTTGATGTTAGATTCTCTTTTTGTATTTGAAGCGTTTTGTTCTGAAAGATGGCATCAAAGTTGATACAAGTTCAATCAAAGGCATGTGAGGCTTCAAAGTTTGTGGCCAAGCATGGAACTTCCTACTACAGGCAGTTGGTAGAGAAGAACAAGCAGTATATTCAGGAACCTGCTACTGTGGAGAAGTGCCAAGAGTTGTCTAAACAATTGCTCTACACCCGTCTTGCTAGGTTGATATCTCTCTTCCCCCTCGTTTCTTGAGTCGCCATCTACCTCTCAACATTTTCCCAGTCATAGTTTTACAACCATTTTAGATTTTGGCTAGCTTGAGATTTTTGTCAACAAAACATTTTCTTCCATTTTCTTCTTTGTAGTGCAAAATAGCCTGTGAATGCTGAATACATATGAAACTTGGATTTGCATTAAGTATATTGCCTCTTGATTGCTTGATGACAGCTTTAGCATCTGTTGCGTTTCTTATCCTTGAAAATTTGATTCATAGGCAAGACGCGTTCTATCACCACACTTTGTTTTACTATGAATTGAAGAGTCTTGGGCTTTTGCATTTTGCAATCTTGGTTTTGCCTTTGTGTGTGACTTGACTGAGTTGACTCAATTATCTAACACCTTTCCACTCCTTATTACAGCATCCCCGGACGCTATGAAACCTTCTGGAAGGAAGTAGACTACGCAAAGAACTTATGGAAGAATAGATCCGGACTGAAGGTAGAAGATGCTGGAATAGCTGCATTGTTTGGTCTCGAATGCTTTGCCTGGTATTGCGCAGGCGAAATCGTCGGCAGAGGATTCACCTTCACTGGCTATTACCCTTGAAGAGAGGAAAAATAACTCGAAGATTGTGTAATTCCCTCCCTCCATTTTTAGTTTTCATGATTCTCTCTGAATCAATTTTTTTACCAGTTTTTCCCTGAAACGGAGGCTTTGGAGCTGAGAAAAATCCATTTTGGTAAAACTCTGATAAGATTTGCTCTCAATAAGAACAAAATTTCCCAGGAAGTTTCTTCCACTTTAATGTTTTTGGCCTTGTTCGATTTCGATATCAATATCAGCAATGACACAAAAGTCGAACCATATTTGAAACACAATATCAGCAATACTCTCTGATTAATCGTCTTCGTTCGTTGAAAGAGGACTCACGGCCATAATTTATTTAATTTTCTTTATATATATAAAGAACGTCCATAGAATTTGAAGATTTGATTGGTAATCATAAAACCTTAAGTCTTGGAGAGAGGAGGGACGAGAAAGCAGGATGGCCAACAATGAGATGAGACCCAATTATACATTTTGAGGGTCAGAATTTGAAAGAACAAAAGCCAAAACCAAAAACTTCAACTGGAGAGCAAGAGATAGAAAAACAAAGATGATTCGCGGTGGTGCTTTAGCCCCTCTTGCTTTCGGCTTAACCGCCTTCCTCCTCCTCGCCGTCGTTCAAAGCCAGGTCAATATATATATGTAGATACTTAACTAGTCTTTGTTCATGTTTGTGCGTTGTGGTAATTCTAATATCAGATGATGATATTATCTTGTTACCTCTTTCTGATTGGTTGAATAAAAATGACAGGAGGAGTGCAGCAGAACCTGCAAGGCACAGACCTGCGACGGTAAGATTTTTTTTTTAAATTTGTTTCAAATGCATTCCTTTGAATTTGGAGAACAGCTTCTTCATTTCTTAAGCAACACTCCTTATGACCAATCTCTGTTTCAGGTTACGGTATTCGATATGGCAAGTATTGTGGGCTAGGTTACTTTGGATGTCCTGGAGAGAAACCTTGTGATGCTCTTGATGATTGTTGTATGAAGCATGACAAATGTGTTGATGAAAAAGGTAGATTAACCATCCGGATATCTTTGAAAACCATTCTTGACTGTAAACCGGATTTCCTTTGTCTATTACAATTTGGTTTAAGCTAGTGAAAGGCTTTATTTACCATGGAGGAGAGTAATAATATACCATCAATAACAACATATCTATTTAGATCTTGAATGTGTTGCATTTGGTGCTTTTTTACAGGTTAACTTACATTAACTGCCACAAGAATTTACAACGTTGCGTAAGCGAGCTAAGTAGAGAAATCAAGGAATCTAACAACAAAAAGCTTGGATTTCCAAACAATGCCCTTATTCGACTGTGATACCAACCGTGTACAAAGGAATGGATTACGGCATTCTCTTCAGTGGGATAGGTATTTAACTAAGCTCTGATTTAGTCATCTTTGAACCTATGATTTATTGATATTGAACTGTTTGCTACTATAAACACTATGAGACTCACTTGTTAACTTTGGGAACTATAAGCTAATGTTGAAACCTTATAACTTAAGTTACATTGTAGAACTAACTGTCTTCTGATGTTAAACTGCATATCGCTTAATTCCACTTAAAAGCCTATAAGATGCGAATAATCTCGCGCAGGTAATCTCACTCATCTGGAGCCAGTAAAGGCGCCGGGAGCGGATCTTGCTCGGAGTAAAGCGGACACAAAGGATGGCCTTGGAACAAATAAAAGACTTGAAACAAAAGAAGGTTCCAAAGTCTCTGCTTCCATGAGTCCTTCTCCTTCTTGATCATCATCTTACAAAGCGACTTGTAACAAATTAGCAGTTAATGTATATAAATCTTACTTTAGTTTCTATTTACTCTAGAAGTGGGAATTCAAACAAATTCATATATATTGGAAATAAAATGTAGAAAAGAAAAAAATTGTAACTAGGATTTTATGTATATAATAAATCAACACAAATTCAGATTTCATAGTTTTGATCCCACCGTTTCACCAATAATGGTCTTCTAGTTTGTTTGTTTTCTTGTTTCATATTTGATGTTCTGTTATTTTTCTACGCATTCTATAATTAATTAATATCAATAAGTCAAGTGAAAGATATTTGAATTAGTGTTGACAAAATAAAGAAATTTGAATTACGCATGTACTGAGTCGGTTTTAATAGAAAAACAAAGGTATGCTTACGATCCAGCCCAGCATCCTTACTCCACGTTATCATCAATAAATCGTTGACTCTGGGCTCATCTCCTTGTTGCTCTAAGTCAGCTCCAGTCATCCGACATGGCTCCAACATCTTCATTATACTCATATACAAGTCACCACCAAATTAAAAAGAGAAAAAAGAACCTAAAAACTGTGAAAGAAAAGTCTACAAGAACCTGGCTAATAACATAAAGAGTAGACTTTGTACTTTTGGTGTTTCTGTTATCTTAATCGCACGTTCTTTGTTTTTCTTTTTCTTGACGATGATAAGCTGAAGAACTTCAGAAAACAAAAAAAATAACAAAAAGAGAATAAAATGAGGGCTAATAACTCTCTCTTTTACGGCATTTTTTGTGCCTTTGCCACAGCCATTTTAGTTCACGGCCAAGGCCAATCAGGTTTCCTTTTTACCCTCTCTGTTTTTATTTGGAATTGAACGATGTTCAGACTGAAGAAAGCTTGAGTTTGTAATGGTTTTTTTTTTGTAAAAACTCAAAATAAAGGATCTTTTAAACCTGTCTTGGAATTTTAGTCAAAAAAAACGTCATACAATGTCTTCTGTTGCAAGTAGTCATGCAATTATTTATTTTTTGAAATTTAGCGATGTTCTTGAAGCTGATTGAAAGTTCTGATATATAAATATCTGTCAATGTCGAGAAATGAACTCAGGCAGATTTTAAAACCGGTCTTAGAATTGGCTTATAACGTTCTCAAACGTCATAAACAGTGTTGCTTGTGTTGGAAGTAATCTCCCTTTCTTCCTCCTCTGATCTAGGTTACATCAGCATCGATTGTGGCATACCTCCTAACGATAAGCCCCAAGACATAGTTACTAAAATAAATTACGTCTCCGATGATGATTTCATTACCACTGGGATAAATTTCAACGTTTCTGAAGAATATGGTTACCCGAAAAACCCGGTTCTGCCATACACACTTGGTGATGTCAGATCTTTTCCTCAAGGAAACAGAAACTGTTACTCCTTAAAAGTCTCCGAAGGAAAAGGGAAAATTTATCTCATCAGAGCTTGGTTTATGTATGGGAACTACGATGGTAAAAAAGCTTTACCTGAGTTTGATCTCTACGTAAATGTGAATTTCTGGTCGACAGTGAAATTCAAGAATGCTTCTGATCAAGTCATCAAAGAGATCTTAAGCTTTGCAGAATCAGATAAAATATACGTTTGCCTTGTGAATAAAGGTAAAGGAACTCCTTTTATTTCAGGCTTGGAGTTCCGGCCAGTGAACAGCTCAATCTACGGTACTGAATTTGGAAGAAATGTCTCTTTGCTTCTCTATCAAAGATGGGACATTGGCTATTTAAACGGAACAGGACGGTACCAAGACGATAGATTTGATCGTATCTGGTCCCCATTCTCCTCAATATCTTGGGACTCGATTGTAACATCTGCGTATATCGATGTTTTTCAGAACGGTTATTGGCCACCAGATGAAGTTATTAAGTCTGCTGCTTCTCCTAAAAGAGTTGATGACCCGTTGGAATTGATATGGACATCAGAAGATCCAAATGCTCGGTTCTATGCTTATCTCTACTTCGCGGAACTTGAAACGCTCGAGAAGAATGAGAGTAGAAAGATCAATATTTTGTGGAATGGTTCCCCTGTTTCTGACACCTCTTTTGTTCCTTCTTCAAAGTATTCAATGACGTTTTCTAATTCAAAAGCTTTCACTGGTAAAGATCACTTGATTTCTATTCAGAAGACCGCAGATTCAACGCTTCCACCAATACTCAATGCTATTGAGATCTTTACAGCACAATCTCTGGATGAATTTTCCACCATAATTGAAGATGGTGTGTTGTTACCTCTACTTAGATTCTGTAAGTTTTTCTGAACCTTGATTTCTACTGAAACTCAAAGTTTTCCATATCCTCTTGTTAATACAGTTGAAGCCATAGAAGGCATAAAAGCAAAGTATAAAGTGAATAAGGCTTGGAGTGGTGATCCTTGTTCCCCAAGACTATTCCCTTGGGAAGGTATTGGATGTAGCAACAACAATAATAATCATCAAATCAAGTCCCTTAATCTTAGCTCAAGCGGATTACAAGGACCAATAGCCTTGGAATTTCGAAATCTCTCCCTTCTTGAGTCATTGTAAGTATATAAATACATTTGACACTTTCCACCACTTTAGTTAATGATTAACTATAAGAGAGGGTATGCATTGTTTTCCCCAGGGATTTATCTAACAACGACCTACAACAAAATGTGCCTGAGTTTTTGGCTGATCTAAAACATTTGAAACTTTTGTAAGTGGGCACAAATATATTCTTGGTGAATTTTAATAATGAATTTGTCTTTGATACATTTATTTGTGTTGCAAGGAATTTGAAAGGAAATAATTTTACTGGACTTATCCCAAAATCTCTTATGAAAAGATTTAAGGCCGGTTTACTTGCACTCAGGTAACATTTTTCTAGCATTTTACAGAAAAGTGATTCAACTCAAGCAATCTCTGTAAATCTTGTTGATGTCCTCTGTCTGTTTCCAGTGTGGATGACCAAAACCTTTGTAAGTCACGTTCATGTCAAGACAAGAAGAAGAACAACATGGTTGTGCCAATAGCTGTAGCTACAGTAGTGATCGTTCTCCTTGTCGTCTTGCTTATTATCTGGATAATACTAAGGCAAAGAAAAAAAGGTTAGTCGGTTGGAATTTTTACTTCACGGTTTACAAGTTGAAGTCAATATTTTTTTTGCTGAGGGAAAAAAGTGTTTAATTTCAGGAGCCTATTCAGGACCACTCCTGCCTTCAGGGAAGAGAAGGTTCACATATAATGAGGTCTCAAGCATTAGTAAGAACTTCAATAAAGTGATCGGCAAGGGAGGATTTGGTATTGTGTACCTCGGTTGCCTCGAAGATGGGACTGAAATTGCTATAAAAATGATTAAGGATACTTTATCCACAGAATCTCAAGGATCATCATCTCAATTCCAAGTCGAGGTAATCAAAATAACACTATAAACATGATCAGATAGTTTAGACATTGTTTTATGGTTTCTCAGTAAAATGTTTTGCAGGCGGAGCTTCTTTTGACAGTCCATCACAGGAACTTAGCCTCGTTTGTTGGATACTGTGATGATGATCGCGGTATGGCTCTCATCTATGAATACATGGCCAATGGAAACTTGCAAGATTATCTTTCAAGTGAGAAAGCAGAGGATCTTAGCTGGGAAAAGAGACTCCATATAGCCATTGACTCTGCACAAGGTTAGTCCCAGTTTTGACATCTTTCTTGGATTTTCCGAAGCTAAACCAAGATATCAAATTCGATTATTATGGTTAAGTTCTGAAACCTGATATTTTTGTCCCCTTGGTAGGTTTGGAGTATCTTCATGATGGATGCAGGCCACCAATAGTTCACAGAGACGTTAAAACCGCAAACATTCTATTAAACAATAACTTGGAAGCCAAGATTGCTGATTTTGGCCTTTCTAAGATCATCCCTGAGGACGATCTCACCCACATCGTGACTACCGTCATGGGCACTCTAGGCTACGTTGATCCTGAGTAAGTTCCTTGACACATCACCGGTTTAATTTAATTAGCCAATACAAATTACATGTTCAGGTTTAGTGAGAAACTAGGGCTTAGCCAATTCAGTTCAGACCTTTTTATAACTATAACAAATCAGACGTGTGGTTACAGATACCACAGAACGTTTGTGCTGAACGAGAAGAGCGACGTGTACAGTTTTGGAGTCGTCCTTCTTGAACTCATCACCGGCCAGCGAGCCATCATCAAAACAGACGAAGGAGACAATATCAGCGTTGCTCACTTCGTTTGGCCGTTCTTCGATGCTGGAGAACTTGAAGGCGTCGTGGACCCGCTGCTTCGCGGCGACTTCTCACCGGACTCAGCTTGGAAGTTTGTGGAGCTAGCAATGTCTTGCGTCAGAGACAGAGGATACAATAGACCAACGATGAACCAGATCGTGGTGGAGCTGAAACAGTGCTTAGCTGCCGAGCTGGCTCGTGAGCCGCAGAGCCACGAGCATGACGCAGTGAAAGAGACAAAACAAAATTGATTAAAATCTGACTTGTAAGAGACCATTTTTTGTTTGTTTTTTTTTTTTAATTTTTTTGTTTGTTTGTTTGTTTGTTTATGCTTTGTTTTGTGTGAAATGAGTCATATGTTCTCCTTGAGCTGGACGTGTAAAAATGAAAGTTCGATATTTAAGCGATCTATGCAACTTATCAGGTTAATGTGTAGAGTTTTATCAGGTTATTTTTGCTATAAAAAAAAAAGAACAAATTGATATGAACACATAATATTGGTTTTGAATTTTGATTGATTCTGTTGTGGAGTCTATACTGAAAGACAATTCAAAACATGAATGAGACATGTAACCAACTAACTCTTAGATCTTTTATATATTAAAAAAGGTTTCTGTTGAGATCAGATACAAAATATAGTTTGTTTATTGCATATTTAGTTTTTTTGTAACACTGAAAATGCTGACCATATTTTTTTTTTGTCATCAACTGTTCTACAATTTAGGCTGATATCATCAATACATATTATATTTATACATCATACAATTCTAAATTTGAGATATTTCAAATACAAAATTGGCTGACAGAAAAAAATATTGAATAGTAATGAACATTATTAGCTTTGTTAACAAATTTTGAAGATATTTGATATTAATGAAATTTAATCTATAAATATCTGATTTGGTGAAAAAATATCTGATTAACCCCCAATTTTTTTTTTTATAATGATCTGATGAACTATATTTTGTGTTCTTGTAAGAAGTTTTTTTTTTTTTGTTAATTCTTCTAAGAAGTTGAAATACATTTTTCACATATATACTATATAATTTTTATAACGTTATAGTTTAGAGATTGGACTTAGAAAAAATATAATGTTTAGGAAATTTATAATATTTGGATATCCTTACAAAATCAAAATAAATTCCAAATGAGAAAATAAATTATACATGTCTATTTTATTTTTTTTGGTCGGCATGGATTAATGTCTTTTTAGGTTTTACTCGTTTTCTGAGTTTTCTTACTTGATTTGTCCATTTGACACGTAATCAACAAATCTTCAACACTATTTAATCGTTTCCCGGAAAGGTCAATTCTTTATCTCCTCCTTCTAATTCATCTTCTCCCTCTTCTCTAAAATTTGATACTTTTCTTCGGTTTCCCGTGAAGGTCCATTTCCTCAGATCACAGATTTTCAACAAAAGCCCTAATCTTTTTCCTTTTTTTTGTCCCGGGAGCTCTCGATTTCAATTGTGTACTCGGAGAGTCGAGACCTTAAAGCTTTGATTTTTCGCTGCTATTGTTAAGCTTCGCTCCATGAAGAAGGTGCTTCATCGAAGTTTTAAGCCTGCCAAATGGTAATTCTATTATTTTCTTGCAAGTTTGTTCGTATTACTGGAAGACTGATACAATTACTAAAAATATTTCTGGGTGATTGAATGTTTCCTGAATTTTTTTGGTTTTCAATGATGAAGCAAAACTGCTTTACAAATGGCGTCTTCACGCCTGAAAATACTGAAGAACAAAAAGGATACACAGATAAAACAGTTGAGGAGAGAATTGGCTCAGTTGCTCGAGTCCGGCCAAACCCAGAATGCTAAAATTCGGGTAAATAACCAATCGAATTCTCATTTTTCTGTAGGAATCTCCTATGAACTTACCATCTATGGATTTGGCAATTTTGAATCTGTGTTTGACTCATGGATTGTGGAATGTTTCTTCTTCCTCAGGTGGAGCATGTGGTGAGAGAAGAGAAGACAATGGCTGCTTATGAACTTGTTGGTATATATTGTGAACTTCTTGTTGCTCGTTTGGGTGTGATTGACTCACAAAAGTAAGTTAAAAACTCGGGCAAATGTTTCATTAGAGAACTCTTATAGCATCACTTGTTTATTTTTGTCTTATGTGTTGATCATTGTGAATTTGTGATCTTACCTCAGGACCTGTCCGAATGATCTTAAGGAAGCTGTTGCGAGTGTCTTATACGCTTCCCAAAGGTTATCAGATGTCATGGAACTCGCAGACATTGTTAAGCATTTCTCTGCAAAGTATGGTAAAGATTTTGTTTCAGCTGCTATTGGATTGCAACCGGATTCTGGTGTGAGTCGTTTGGTAAGTGGTTGCGCATGTTCTCTTCTTTACTCTGCTGTTTGTAGAAGAGAGCCATTCTTGCTTATGATGCTTTCTCTTTTATGCTAGTTGGTGGAGAAATTGTCGGTTCAAGCTCCTGATGGTCCAACGAAGATCAAAATTTTGACAGAGATTGCTACGCAGCATAATGTAACTTGGAAACCAGAATCTTTGGTTGAATCAGATCCAAAGGAAACTGTATTGTTGGTTAGTAATACATTTTTCAGTGCAATGTTTTTGATCACCATAACTTCAGTTAAATTTCACCTGTTGCTTTCGAAAGTATCTGTTTCCTCATTAGCATTTTCAATTTCTTTGAGCAGAGTGGAGCAAGTTCCTCTCAGTCAGCAAGTGGAATAAACTCGAATTCTTCAAGAATCCCACATAGTCAACCACCAGAATTCCAAGCTCCAGCTACTGTCAATGTGCCGCAGAATTCATATGCAAATGATGGAAGATCTCAAGCCGCACTACATCTACTGATTTCAACATTGGGAAAACAGCTGATCACTTTCATCAAGATCCTAGACCTTCTGGTTAGTTTTCCATTAAGAAAACGTTTTCTGTTTGATGTTCCTTCTTTTTATTCGCTGTTCTTTGTTTGTGCTGAAGCATTAGACAAAAATAAATCGGTCTTTTTTTATACAGAACACAGACATCCAAATCCAGGTCATGGGGATTCTTCTCAATGGGAAACGGAATTTATTGATGCTACAACTGCTGCACGCGCAGCTGCTGAATCTGCTGAAAGAGCGAGTTTTGCTGCCCATGCAGCTGCTGAGCTTTCACGTAAAGAAAGGATGACGGCGATGCAGAATTCAACAGAGTCGCGGAACTCATCTTCTTATGATAATCTAAGAAACAATCCCCCACATAGACATAGTAGTAACTCAAATGTGCAAAGTGGAGGTTTTGCTAAAGAAGAAATGTTAAGAAGCAGTAATAGGCAAGAAGATCAATCTACTACTAGGGCAGAGTCTTCTAAGAAGACTGTTAATGAGCCACCAGAAAATGCTTCATGGAGAGGTCATTCTCGGGAGAACTCATTGGAGATGAGGCCGAAGGATTCCTTTGCTAAAATAGGTAGAGAGAAGAATGTTCTACTTAAGAAACAGTCAAGCCGGGCTTCATCGCATTCACATTCGAGCAATTATTTTTCTGATGACAATGATGTCACTGCCTCGGACCATATTGATTCACCGAGCATATTGGAGGATAACCAATTTCAGAGCACTTTTACGGATACAGAGAGCCACAATCACGTTCCTGATGTTGATATTGCTCCGTCTTTTGATGACTATAGCTTGTATTTCGATAAACCTCAATTTGACACGGAAGATGCTTATCACGATGAACCAGAACCAGAACATGGATTAGGATTTTCATTGCTTGGCAGCAGCAGCAAAACACCTGATCATATGCCAATAGAGACAAATTCATGGAGCTTCGAAGGACACAACTCTTTTGGACAACCCAACTCAACCTCAAACTCACAGGTTCTTGAAAAGGAGAAGCCAGGTTCTCCAATATTTGATGAGGGTCCTACAAGTCCTCCAGCTCCTCTGCATGAGTCTGGGCCGTCTGGAAAGTTTGATGATTATGACCAAGATTCTGAAAGTGAAGAAGACAATCTCAGAAAGCAAGGAAACATTTCTGGACATGTAGAAGAAAAGCCGAAGCTGAAATCTCATAAGTCCCCAATGCCTGAAGTTCCTGAGGATCTAGGACGTTACTTTTTCCCCTCAGACACAGAAGACCAAGGAGATGATTCTAAGACACAGGAAGAATCGGACACAGAGACTCCTACAGGTCTTAGGTTTGGGTCTCTAGCCGGTGGACTTGAGAATGAAAAAATTCTCCCATCTTGTGGGATGAGTCCGCCAAGAGACAAGACATCGTCCACATCTGTAAAAGAGCATGTCCCAACAGAGGTTGATTCGTCAAGGTCTTCTTCTTTGCTGACGGTTTCTTCTAGCAGTATCAGGAAAGATCTTTATGCTCAGAAAGCAAGCAACACGGACAGAAGACCAAGCTCTGTACCTTCAGATTCATCTTCTAGTGATGATGAATCCGAGATGGACCTTCAGAAGAGAGTTTCTCTCAGATATCAAGATAAAAGAACTGAGTTAGGAACCCGGCCCACACATCTACATTCGCGTGACAGCCTTGAGGACTCGGAGGATGAATCCGAGATGGAACTTCGGAAGAGAGTTTCTGTCAGATATCAAGATAAAAGAACTGAGTCAGGAACCTGGCCCACACATCTACATTCGCGTGACAGCCTTGAGGACTCGGAGGATGAATCCGAGATGGAACTTCGGAAGAGAGTTTCTGTCAGATATCAAGATAAAAGAACTGAGCCAAGAACCCGGCCCACACATCTACATTCGCGTGTCAGCCATGAAGACTCGGAGGAAAAAATCCCAACTCGAGCTTCTACCAGAAGTCAAGAAAGGAGGACCCACAAGACCACCCGTACCTCTGCTTCTGTCTCATATTTCCATTCAATGTCCAGTGACGATGAAGATGAGAAAGAAGTCCGTAGAGATGCTGCACCCATCCAAACCAAGCCATATATTTCCGTCTCGCGAAGAACAAAGGGCCAAGAGAGAAGACCATCCCTGGTTACTGCGAAAACTGACAAATTCTCTCGTGATCAAGAATCTCCACCAAAGGTAAGTCCTGAGGCCAAGCCACTGGCTAAGCAACAGGTATCAGCCTCTTTTTCTCGCTCTATTCCAAAAACTGATGAAGCTTCTCACGATCAAGAATCTCTTCCAAAGCTAAGTCCTGAGGCCAAGCCACTGGCTAAGCAACAAGGTTCAGCTTCTTCTTTAAGCTTTCTTCCAAAAACCAACAAAACTTCTCACGATCAAGAATCTCCTCCAAAGCTAGGTCTAAAGTTCAAGCCAGCGGCTAAGCAACAAGGATCAGCTACTTTTTCAAGCTCTCTTCCAAAAACTGTGACATCACCTGAACCAGAAACTTCTGCGAAAGAGAAAGCTAGCCATGTTCATCCCAAGCTCCCAGATTATGATGATATATTTGCCAAGCTCGGGGCTCTTCGTCGCTAAATTTCCTCTTATCCTTACCATCTGTTGATATATACATCCATATTCATTGTTTTATAAGCTCTCATTCTTTTCTTTGATTGTTCGTTTGTAGATTGAACTTGATTTTCGCATCCTGAGGATAATTTTTTTCCGTGAATATGAATGTGTTTGTATAAAATGTTTGGCTTCCTTGTCACATGTACAATCAGATTACTTTGTCATTTTGGTGTCTTGTAAAAATTGAGTATATGATTAACAAATTGAGAATAATATCTTGATTGGTGTATCATCTTTTCTAGTTTGGTGGACGAACAGGGATATATATATATGTATAATATTTTATTACAATGAGGATAAGAGAACTGTTAACCCTGTCTGAGTGTCTGTGTAAACTACAATGATGGAAGAACAGATTACTCTTCTAATATAAACTTCAAGCAAATGTTGTCATAAAAAGATCTTTCAATTTAACAACAAAATGTGTTCTCTAATTGCCAATTTGTTCATAGACAATGCAAGATACCAAAAGAAAAAGAAACAGGAATAAGATGTTCTAAGGATCGAAATTTCAAACTTTTTCTGAATCCTTTGACACTAGAGCCTCTTGCCATGAAGTTATTCAATAAAAGAAACCAAGAACCTGACCACCCACATTCCGTTTAATTGCTTCTTCATGGTCCAAAATTCCATCTGGAGTTGTGATTACAACATAACCCCACTACATGGAACAAATCAACAAAGTTAAGGTATTGTTTATGTAGATGCATATCTGGATAGGGAAAGAGAAAATAAACTCGCAAGAGAGATAAACCTGACGAGTTGGAAGTGTGCGTTCTGTGTATTTCTCAATCTCTTTTGCCCTAACGTCTTGCCTATAGGTAAGAGCTTTGCAGTCATTAACTCTCCCTTGCAGATCAACGGTTATTCTACCAACTCTATGTGGATCATAGACTTGAAAGTTCTTGATATAACCTACATTAACATAAACATTTTGTAAAGTTAACACACTTAGAAAAAGCCAACTCCATGAAACACTGTGAAACATATAAAGATACAACTATAACCATATGAAATCGCTTATCAAGAAACATGAACCATAAACAATCCATCTATCAAAAGATTATCCTACCAACCTGAATATGAATTCCCAGAATAAGATAAGGTATATACATATTCAGATCAAAGCAACTCAGACAACTGA
>CM051389.1:15523658-15548658 GCA_028015245.1 Cardamine occulta | reverse complement strand
CAAAATCATACACTTACTTCAACGAAGTAAATGAAAGAAAAACATAAACTTGAAAGCAAAAAACCTTAAGCTTTGTTTCAAGTTTCAATATGTTGTAGCTTCACCATTAATCAAGAACACAATTAATTAAGCCCAACACTCTTATGAACTAATTTGCAGCTTCTAAAAGAAACTAAATCACAGAACTAAATCCTTCACACCACCATTTGATCAATACATGGATAAAATGAAAAACATAAGTCTCATTTTCATGAATGGACGAACTTCCGATGAAAAAAACAATGGCAATGGTAACCAAATAAAAAACAGGAGAAATTTCACCTTTTTCCTTCATGATTCTCAGGAACGAAGACATGACGGTAGAAATTGGTTTGAGCTCCACCGAAGCTTTTCCTCGTCGCTCTGCATTCACAATCGTCCTCAACGCATCGTTCAAAATCCTCCTCCCCATTTCTCTCTCTCTCTCCAGTCCAAAATCCGACGCTCACAAATCGGAGAAATCTAAAACCCCCAATTCAACAATTCAATAAGGGAGTAACTATTTTGTTATTTTCCATAATTCATAAGGGTAATTTAGACTTTGAACTAAACACGTGCGGGATTAATCACACGTACTTGCCCTAAATTTCAATAAACCTCAATAAATTTGGTTCTCTCCTTTCTCTTCCTCTCAATTCCCAAAACCATGGACGAATTACCTCCAGAGCTCTTGGTAAATATTCTGAGTCGACTCAACGATTCCGAATCCCTAGCTCGATGCCGAGTCGCTTCCAAGACACTCAAATTACTTTCGCGAGAGGTTCGCGCCGTGAATCTTATCTGCACCTTGTCTCGGTACTCGAAATCGCAGTCAATCGCCGGCACACCTTTCAAGACGATCTTTAAGAGCTTGATCGAGGATTCTTGTAACATTCGCTCAATCTCTGTCGGAGTCGATAAGGCGCTTAACGTGGTTTTGGTTGATGACCTCAATGACGAAGACTCCAAAGAATTGTACCTAACCGATGTCGAGTTCGTTCAGGAGTGGTTGCCTAAGGTTCGTGAAGACCTGGAGATTTTGTCAATTTCAGATTTCTGGATTCACTCTAGCTGGAGACAATCGGATATTTTGGCGCTCATTTCTTCAAACTGTAAGTTTTGATAAAGTTCAATTAAGTCTTGTCCCTGCATCATCATTTCCGATAATTTTGGGTTCGTTTGCAATAGTTTTCTGATAGGAAACAATCTTCGATTCTTTGGAATTTAGAGGTTCTTGAAAACTTTCTAAGAAAAGTTTATGATGATGATTGATATAGATGATCTCATTCTCAGAAAAATCTCCTCATAGCTTTCTTTAGTTAATGGAAACTGGGAAGCTTTAGACTATTAGCTCATAGCAGATACCAAATTGAAAAGGAGTTGAAGTAATGTAGTCTAATAGCTCATAAATGAGGCGAATTGAGCAATTCTTGGTTTATTATAGGAATGAGTAATCGCAGTTTGATGAGCGTTATCATTTGTGCTTTAGCTTTTCAGGGAAATTTCTATGTATTTGAAATAATTTGGGATCTTTGTAACTAAAGTAAGTTTATTTCTATTTTCCAGGTAGTAAGCTAGACAAACTAGAGGTAAAGAATGCTTGGCTCTCAGTTGTCGGCCTAACCCAGTTGCCTAATCTTACACATCTGACTCTCGAGTTTATCCGACTCGATGATGAGAACCTAGAGAAGCTCAATGATTGTTTCCCTTTTCTTCAAGAACTAAATTTGATTGGCGTTGGAGGACTTCATGAACCAATAATCCATTTTCTGCATCTAAAGAGTTGCCATTGGACAGTGTCGAATGAACCACTTTCCTTGGCTATAGTGGCGCCAAACCTCCTTGAACTCAAGCTGAAATGCAGTAAACCCAAATCTCTTCTCCTCAAAACACCCAAGTTGGTGAAATTCCATCTTTCTGTAGAGGATGCAAAGGGTGTTAGTTTCTCAGAGTTTCATGATCTGAATTCTTTAGAGCTCATATCTCCTGACACGTACAGTCTAATCCACACCGTTCATTTTGGAAACGAGATCAGAAAGCTTGCAGTGGGTTCAGTCAAGTCTAAAGAACAATCTGAAAGGCTAAAACTTGGATTGGGAACACTCCTCAAAGCATTCCCTGGCATCATTTCTCTTAGTTTGGGCCCCAGGACTTGGTCAAACATGGAAACCCATTTCCAAAGCGAAGGTCTAGTAGATATGATGGGAACCGATAGCTTGAAGCAAATAACAGCACGTGTTCAGACATCAGATCATACCGATGTTCATCAAACAGTTTGTTTTATCAGGTCTATACTTGATAACTGCAGAGGTTTGACAGACATGAGACTGATGATTCACCAGGACAAAGATCCTAGAGTAAGAACCAGTCTGATCTCTGCGTGCATGATGAGTAACCCGAGAATAAGATGGAAATGGGGAATATGGGCTGAAGGAGGTGAAGATATGTGGATCGCCGATGGCAACTAAGACCTATCATTCAAGTCTGGAACTTGAATTTTTCTGTATATACTGTGAGTTGTGATGATGGTAACAAAGATTTCGGTTTGATGCGTAGTGTTTTCCATAGGTTGTGCTGAAATTTCTAATGGTTTTTTTAAAGCTTGCATCAAGAATGTGTATACAAATTCAAACAGTTAGTCACCATGTAGTATCAATATAAATGAGGATTTGGATTGCTCCGCTGAAGAATGAATTGTGTTGGTAATTTTCATGCATCCAGTTTAGTGTTCAGTTCAAGTCAAATGGATACAATAAATAGTTTGGTTTTACAAAAAAATGTCTAAAAAGGGGCGTTCCGAGAATCGAACTCGGGACCTCTCGCACCCAAAGCGAGAATCATACCACTAGACCAAACGCCCTTTTATTAGAAGTGTGCGTTTATTAATATATAACGCAATGGTTATTACCTCAAGAACTAAATCTAGGGTTTTGCAGAGACTATATATAAGTCATCGTCATAACCTAACTCCGGCACGAGTCTCGTTCACTCCTCTATTCCGCCACTCTCTAGGTCTTCGAATTGCAAGGTGAGCTTAAAATCTTCTAAGATCATCCATTGAAATCCATTTGGTTCTTCTTAGCTCTCGGTTCATACTTTTTTGTAAAACTTTTACTTTCTGTTTGAAAATATAGTGAAAGAGGTCGTTATGGCGACAGTTCCAGGACAGCTGATCTGGGAGATCGTAAAGAGAAACAACTGTTTCTTGGTGAAACAGTTCGGTAGAGGTAACGCTAAGGTTCAGTTCAGCAAGGAGAGCAACAATCTCTGCAACCTCAACTCCTACAAACACTCTGGTAATGTTCACCAGATTTATCTGAGAATTTTTTTGCTGAATCTGTGAGATTGAATGTTGCTTAAATGAACACAAGTCATTGCTCCTTTTATGTCTATCGAAACGTAATTGGGAAAATTAACTTCTGCTATTGGATGAGTATTTTAACTTGTAATTGAAATCTCTCAAATTTTATGAAGTTTGTATCTTTTGTTGGTTACTTACTGTTGGATGATTGTATTTGTATTTACATCTGAAAATGTGATTACAGGTTTGGCAAATAAAAAGACTGTTTCTATTCAGGCAGCTGACAAGGATCAAGCTGTGGTACTCAGAACCACTAAAACCAAGAAGCAAAACAAGCCTAAGCTCACTGTTAACAAGTCCGTCCTCAAGAAGGAGTTCCCGAGGATGACCAAAGCTGTTGTCAATCAGGTATTACTCTATTTCTTAAGATCAATGTTTGTTTGGCAATGATTATGTTTCTAGATATGGTTACTTTTTACTGTTATTTAGCTTATATGTGTTTTGGTATTTGGAAAGTCTTATGAATTGGTATTTAGGTTTGATAACAGGTTTATGAGCTGTGATGAGAAAGCTAACACGTAAGAAGAGGTACTCCTTTGTGGGGTGTTTCTTCTATGAAATATAATTGTTACGCTTGGCTTCTGAGCTAAAAATTCTTAGCTGATTTCAATTTAGTGATTTTTGTCTGATTTGTTTTTCCTGTGACATATATTATCTGTGATGAGAAAGCTAACATATAAGGAGAGCTTCTTTGTGAAGTTCTTCAATGAAATATACTTGTTACGCTTGGCTTCTGAGCTAATAATAAGATAAATCATAATCATACTTAGAATTTGAAAATTGAAATTTACTTTTCCTGCAATTCATATCAGTGATGAGAAAGCTAACACGTAAGAAGAGGTACTCCTTTGTGGGGTATTTCTTCAATGAAATACATTTGTTACGCTTGGCTTCTGAGATCAATTATTTCTTATGTGAATCATTTCGCATTGCTTATGTATTTTTTTCGTCTATCAGTATTAAGCAAATTATTGTCTTAACTTTTCAGGTGGTGGACAACTACTACAGGCCTGATTTGAAGAAGGCAGCACTTGCCAGACTCAGCGTCATCAGCAAAGGTCTTAGGGTTGCCAAATCTGGTCCCAAGAGAAGGAACAGACAGGCTTGAAGAATTCACCACTTAACGAATATTTTTACTTCTAAGATGCTTCTTGTGAGCCATTAAAAGTTTCAGACAGCTTGTAGGTTAAAGTTTTTTCCTGAACAGTTGAGAGTTTTGCTTGAACCATCATCCCTTGTCATCTTTGTTTTTCACAAAATGATATTAAAAGTATTCTTAATATGATAATTCTTAAACGAATTTTACTGCCATCACTGGCTTCATCAGAAAAGAATAACTATTATCATGCACTGCTGATTTCTAAATACAATTATGTTCCAAGATATACAATTTCATTGGGCTTATCTAAAATCTCCCTCAAGCCACAAAATTTTTCTCAATACCCCTCTTTAATCTCCGATCTCCTTCTATAAGTGATTTACCTAAACTAACCTTCCTTCTCTCATTTAACTAATGATTAATTTAAATAAAATTGTGGTAAAAAGTTAAAAGAGAACCGATTGAGAATTAAAGGGGTGGTTGGTTTAAATTGATGAGAATTAATGAAAATAATAAATTTTCAACCAATAGGATTTAATCATGTGTTTCATCTTCTTCTTTCTTCTTCTTGTTTGCTCGATCCCCACCATTTTCTTCTTTCTTCATCTTTGTTCTTCTTTGTTTTCTTTCTTGTTCCATCTTCATTTGAGGTATTTTGTTTTCCTTTCTTCTTCCATCTTCATTTGAAGTTTTTTGGGATGTTGAAATAGCAATGTTCATGGGTATTGTAAATTTGAAAATATTGTGTATTTTTTTTTTTGTGTGGACTATTAAACTCGTTTTGTTGATAGATTAATGTCTTACATTGTTTATAGTTGGTATTGTTAGGATTCTCGTGGTGAAATCATAGTGAATCTAAAGTAGTTAGTAATCAAAATCGCTGGTAAACTCAAAATTACCCAGAACTAGTAAAACCAAGTACAACCGATACAACTGTGAACATTTAGTAAAACTGGTACGACTATATATAATTAGTAAAACTGGTACAACTAGTGTACTACTGAGACACCAAGAAACTAGTACAACCAAGTACAACCGATACAACTGTGAATATTTGGTGAAACTGGTACGACTATATATAACTAGTAAAACCGGTACAACTATCGTACTACTCAGACACCAAGAAACCTAATGTTTAATGTTATTTTTTTTGGTTTCAGGATAAAATGAATAATATTCGATGCGTCATCATATATCTTGATTATGGAGGATATTATTCTAATAACGGAGGTTATATAGATTGGATTCAAAGTGAAGATCAAATTTACACTTTAGTGATAAAGAAATCTATAGAGGAGGTCACTTACTATGAGTTGTTTCACAGCATATGCATGAAGATGATGAAAGATGTAGCTACTACGAAGCTTAAACTGAGTTACGTTCATAAGGGATCCTAGCGAAGACCATCATTTATCTCGAATGATGTAGATGTTTTTGCCTATTTGATGGCATGTCCTAATGATAAATGTGGAAGTATTTTGCATGTGGAGATTATGGAAGATGTTATACAAAATCAGGAGTGTGAGCAAGTTTTAAGAGAGGATCTCGGCAGTGGAACATGTGTTAATGATGGTATGATTAGTCTTTATGGGGAGGAACCATCGGAATATGGGTTGGTGAACCATGATGATGGCGTATCACATGATGATGGATTTGTTAATGTGGATGACTCAGATAGGTATGAATACAATCAACTCACACATGTTGTAGAAGAAGGAGAAGGAAGAGAACCAGGAGAAAGAGCCGAAGAAGGAGGAGAAAGAGGTGGAGAAGGAGGAGAAGGAGGAGAAGGAGGAGAAGGAGCCGGAGAAGAAGGAGAAGCTGAACGAGAAAGAGGAATAATTGAGCATGTAAATGTAGAATGGGAAGATACAATGGATGTATTTATAGATTAAGAATTTGATACTAAGGCGGATGTGCATCTTATTGTACAAAAAACTACAAATGCGAACTGTTTCGAGTTTGATATCATCAAATCGCATCCGACGAGATACGTGGTCAAGTGTAGTGAAGCAGCAAGTGGTTGCAAGTGGATGTTACGGGTTGCGAAACTTAAAAATTCAAAATTTTTCTCTATAAGAACTCACAACAAGATGCATACATGCTGTCGGGCTAGTAGTACAAGTACAAATAAAAGAAAAAGCACACAACGGTTAGTAGCATCATTTTTGCATCAAAATTATCCAGGTTTAATTAAAACTCCAGTTCCAAAAGAACTCATGGGTTTGGTTGAGAGAGACATGAGTGTTGAAGTGTCATACTCTACTGCATACAAAGGAAAAAAAAGAGCTGCTAGTGATGTGCGGGGTAGTGCGGAGGATAGTTATAATATGGTGTATTCTTATATGCATGTGTTAAAATATATGAACCCTGGGACTATAACACGCGTGGAAATAGATGAAGAGCATAAGTTTAAGTAATTATTCTTCGCGTGGGAGCATCCATTGAAGGGTTTAGGGCCATGAGGAAAGTGATCATTATGGATGGAACACACCTTAAGAATATATATGGTGGAATTCTTATTGTTGCTACCGCTCAAGATCCTGACCACCACCATTATCCAATTGTATTTGGTGTAGCTGATGGTGAGAAAGATGCAAGTTGGGGCTGATTTCTGAAAATGTTGAAATCAGTGGTGCCAGATTCTTCTCAACTGGTATTTCTTACTGATAGAAATCAAAGTATCATCAAGTGCGTAGCTGAAGTGTATCCATTAGCACAACATGGATATTATATGTGGCACTTAGCTCAGAATGTGAAAGGAAGCGTCCATTATGTCAATAAAGATATAGTTGGTAAGAAATTCATGGAATGCACTAGAGCTTACACGGAGGCTGAGTTTGTTAAATTGTATACATCTTTTAGGATGAGGTACCCATCTGCAGCTGCTTATTTGGATAAAAGCGTTGAAGTGGAAAAATGGGCAAGATGTTATTTTCCTGGTGAAAGATACAACATCTTGACCACCAATAGTGCAGAATCTATGAATAGTATTTTCAAAGATGCAAGGGAGTATTCGCTACTACCAATGTTAGATGCAATTACATCTAAAATGAGCGAATGGTTTAATAAATATCAAAAGATATCCGGAGAGGTGTCACCCGCACAGAAACTAGTTCTTTATGTGAATAAGATACTCCATGAAAGATGTAAAGACGCTAAAAAGTTGATGGTGTCGGAGCTAAACAACTATCTTCTTGAATTTAATGTCATTGGTTTCGATGGAAAGACTTACTTGGTGGATTTAGATAGAAAAACTTGCAGCTGCAAATGTTTTGATATTGATAGGTATCCATGTGTCCATGCATTGGCAGCAAATAGAAAAAAGAAGAATGGAAAGATTTCATTACATGATTTGTGCTCTAAATATTATTGGGTGGAACAGTGGGCATTGGCATACTCTAGGACAATTTATCCAGTACCCCATCATGCTCAGTGGAAAGTTCCTGACGAGATATGGGAGATATATGCCTTACCTCCATCCTATGTCAAGAAAAGAGGGAGAAACCA
Source organism: Cardamine occulta (assembly GCA_028015245.1). Lineage (NCBI taxonomy): Eukaryota > Viridiplantae > Streptophyta > Magnoliopsida > Brassicales > Brassicaceae > Cardamine > Cardamine occulta. The sequence goes on along the minus strand of CM051389.1, from coordinate 15,540,670 downwards.
AACAGTTAGGCACCCATCAGTTGGAGAACACGGTCGTGCTCGTAGGGGGCGAAAACCTAGTAATATTGGGGAAATTTTGAGTGAAACGGCCCCAAGTTCGAGTCAAAGAGACGATGGATCTAGTCAAGGAGAGGGAGGATTGAATCAACGAGGGGGAGGATCGAGTCATCGAGGGGGAGGATCAAGTCAAAGAGGAGGAGGTATGTTTAGTTGGTTTGGGCGTGGTAATGGTTAATAATTATATGCTTGTATTGTTGTTTATGAATTATTTGGTGCAACATCATATTATAAGGACATATGCCTTACACTTTGAAGGTTTGTTGAGATGTGAATCCCTAGAAGTTGCAAAAACTGTTAAATATATTATTTTACAAATTTGTTTTTATTAAAATATATGAAATTTATACCATATATCTAATGTGATATGTACAACTATAAACTGTGAAGTTTCAGTATGATACAACTAATTAAACCAGAATCCATCAAAATACAACTATGCACATTGCAAAGTACAACTGGTAATATTGGTACAACTAGAGTATGTACTTTCAATGATTGATTTTAACCCTGCCAGGTCGTATGTACTTTCAATGATTGTTTTTGTCTTTGCAATGATTGATTGTCTTTGCAATGATTGGTTTTGTACTTTTAATAATTGACTTTTTCCTTGCAATAATTGATTTTTTCCTTGCAATAATTGATTTTGTCCTTTCAATGATTGAATTTGTCTTATATAAATTTAACTTATACGATTTAAAATTAACAACTTAATTAAATTCAACCTAGTTAAACTAGTTGTACAAAATGACCCAAAATAACATATGTGGTCTCAGACCTACGAGTTCCACATTCATCAAGGTTCATCAATGAAAAAAAAACAAAAACCAATAAACAACCACATCACTTGTTTCCTTTTTTGTTTCCCTTCTTTTTTCCCTTCTTGTTTTCCTCCTTGCTTCCCTCCTTACTTATCTCTCTCTTCTTCTTCTTCCATTCCGTATAGGGAGTATTCATGTACTTGGAAGATCTAGTCTTCCACTTCTTTGATACCGTAGGTGGACAAGGATCGCTTACCAGAACTGGTACCGGAGAAGGCTCAGAAGCAGCTACCGGAGAAGGTTCAGAAGCAGCTACCGGAGAACTCTGAGATGCTGGTACCGAAGAAGGCTCAGAAGCACCTACCGGAGAAGTCTGAGATGCTGGTACCGGAGAAGGTTCAGAAGCAGCTACCGAAGTGAGATGCTGGTACCGGAGAAGGCTCAAAAGCTGGTACCGGAGAAGGGTGAGCTGCAGCTACCGGAGAAGGGTGAGCTTCAGCAACATCTTCATGCCTTCCACCAGATGTACCTTCACCAAAACCAAAGTTTTCATCTTCATGCCTTCCTCCGGATGTACATTCACCAAAACCAAAGTATTCATCATCCACACCATCCTCATCCTCCTCTACCTTTTCCTTCCCTTTGTTGTTCTTCTTCAAGGTTTTCACCTCATCTTCAAGGTTTCTCAATCAAACAATAATATCACCCAACTTAACCTCAACCATCTCTTGCCAGCTCATCATCGATTTGAACCCACTTTCTATCATTTTTTTCGTTATTTCCCACATTTCTCCTGGACTAGGAGTGGCACCTGGTGGTGAAGTTAGAGGATCCGCTTCATCAGGTCCAGACTTTTCCTTAGGTACAGCCTTTTCTTCTACCCTAGCAGCAACGTCCTGATTCTACAATTCTTCCCAAAATACTTTCTTTCCGGCTGAGAGATGAGCCATTATACCGTCAGCTACAACATCTTCATTATCGCCACAGAAGTCTTGATCCCAAATACGACTCATTAGATATATTTTTTCATCCAGAGAAGCTTCCAAGATGCTACAAATATCTTGTATTACAAAAAATAAATAATTAGCTACAATAATATTACATAGTTATAAAATATCATCTTAAAAACTAAATATACCTTTGAATCATCAAGCGCCTTATTAAGATCTTCCAAAGGATATCCACTCATCCCATTCGGCACAAACTTCCTCTTACACATTCTAGGACAGTCCTTACCTGCTGGAACATCTTTGCGATACTCCATCTTCAGAGATGGGATAGCCTCATATGCCAAAAGCTACATTAAATATTTTTAAAAAATTAGTAAGCACAATAATTTAACCAGTACATTAAACACAAGTTTTGAATTATATTACCTCCAAAGGAATTATGAACCCTGGAAATGTCCAAGATTTCCTGACTTCACCTTTAAACCTCTCGAACATACGCTCCAACTCATATGAAGAATCTTCAAAAGTAAACCTGCCCCAAGGAAACTTTTTGCATTCTTCCAAATCATCAACAATGCGCAGAAGGAAAGGATCAATAATTTCCGGTAACTTCGAATGCGTTTTCATCATCGACGCCAAGAAGTATAGCACAACCATCTTCAACCGATCTTCACAAGCTATCATCGTGGTCAACTGTTCTTCTACCTCTGACAGTTTGATCCCACTCTCTCGCCCATTAAACATTCTTTTAACAAAGGTTAAACTCCCAAGCTCTGTATGGTTCTCGGGGTACTCACGACAGTTGAGGCCAGAAATCAGTCCATGCTCCCACAGAGAGTATCGGACGGGTACCCCGTTGACCACAAACCACCAAACATGGCGCTTCGCTAGACGCATAGTCCGTAAACAGAGCATCCAAAACCCCATGCACTTCCTCGTCCTCTCATTCGGCATGTGAATAATATACTTGAATTGATTTTTGTCATCCTTAAACCAATCCATCTCTAAATCATTCAGGGTCTTCTTCAACTTCACCACTGGTTCAGAGATCCAACATCGAGTACTGAATTTTCAAGCTTCTTTGTAATTCTGTGGGCCGAGATAGAACCTGTCAGGTTGTTGAGGTTCCTGCTCTTCCTCGTCGTCGTCACTATCCTCCCCCTTATCACTATCCTCCTACAACCAAAACAATACACGTAATTATAAGTTGTACCAAGGTCATACCGAGTAAGAGTTGTACCAAGATTACCAAGTCATACCGATTAATAGTTGTACCAATATTACCAAGTCATAACTATTTTATTTTTACCAAATTTAAACTTCAACAAATATGCGAAAAATTCAAAATTCATATACAATTAAACATTTCCCTACTAGGTTTACTTAGTCGTACTAGTTTTACCTGATTCGATGGTTCATCATGTCCACTATCCGAGCACTCCTCTTCTGCTTCTGGGGATGATCTCTTTGAGCTGTTTGAGATTTCATCTTCATCTCCAGTTGATGAGGGCAAAGATTCTACTTCTTCTGGTGGAGACTCAGCCGTGCTTTGAACTTCGGGGTTTTTTGTTCTCGCCATATCTACATCGCAAGATGAAAACACACTCCACAACATCAATTAACTCAAACACGATATTTGTAAAACCTTATTCTACATTTCTCGGGCTCTCACACACTACATCAATCAACTCAAACACGACTTTCATTCACAATATTTTATCCAAATTATTAGATTTCAGACGAAATTTATTTCCCCATTTCGAACAGACCCATAAAACCCTAAATAAATTTTCAATTAATCGTTTACTGTAAACCCTAGGTTTTTCAAATTTAGAGGTCACGGTTCAAGAGACTGACCTTTCAGAGGAGATGATGAACGACGGGTTTAAAATTGCGGCTGGTAAAGAACAGAGAAGAACCGGACCAAAAACAGTCGACTAAATCCAGAGACAGAGGAGTTTAAAACAGTCGACGGTTTTAAAATTGCGGCTGATAAAGACTGAATGGCGATCCGAGAAAACTAAAGGCGAGAGAATGTTGAGAAACGAGGGTTTTTAAGGTGGTCTAATGGAGTTACAAAAGGTGAAGGTTTATGGTGAAAAAAAGAGGGGCGGATGAACACGGGATACGAAAAGGAGAAAGAAGAAACGAAAATGAGGAAGGAGTGGGATTAGATCTGATTTAATTCAGTTTCTATTTTCATTCTGGTTATTGGATTTGTTAATGGGCTCAATATTAATGGGGATGTTAAGGCCCATATTTTTGTTTGAGGGTCACAGGTTTTTTTGTAATTTAAGTAACTTCTCTTGACTTTTAAGACATTTACTAACTTTTTGATTAAAATTTAATTACAAACTAAATAAAAAACATAAGAGGGATATTGAAGACAAATGTTATTTAGAAAGGGGCACGAGAGAAATTCGCCCAATTTCATTGCTGTAACTAGACAGACCCTGTAGTAATTGGCATGGCATCAATGATCATAACTATAATTTGGCATAGTTCGTAGTTATAGTTCGAGCCACAAATCATGTAAGCCTCTGAAACAGATGTAAAATCTAAAGGGTTTATCTAAAAATCTAAGATGTTTAAATCTTGTGGACTCTAAAACCAGTTTCCTCGGATGTCATATTCTCCTTCCAGCTCTCGAATTCAGATCCACCAAATACAACTTTCTTTATCCCGACATAACTGGACCCAAACAAAACATCCAACGTTAGAGCTTAAACACATATGAACAGCTCAAAAGCGTTTTTCAAGTTAATAGACAGACACAGAGAGAAGACTGAACTCACTCTGAGCTGATTTGTGTCAACGCGTTAATCAGAACATCCAGAATCAATGGCTCTGAGGTCCCAATATCGAGCCTGTCAAAACCATCATTTACGATAACAGAAACCAATCAGCAAAAGCCAGAGAAGTTCCCAAATCTAAAGACACAAGATTTAAGAGAACTGTTAAAGGGTGTTGTTATAAGAGTTATCACCATATGCGAGCTACATTGTCTTGGACCTCAAGATCCCCGATGTTATAAAATGTGGTGGGCTCGACATTAGCTCCAAGGATAGCATCATAATTTGGCCTCTTATCCAGTGGCGCTTGTGATAACTGAACCATATGGGTAAAAAAAAAGAGAAAGCAGCTTAATGCTTATCCTGTGATTTCACAAAAGGAAACTGAATAGATAAATACTTGTAGTTTCTCAATCAGAGACATACTTGCATATTCATGGAGTTGTATCCACCAAGTCGTCCAAGGATATGCCAAGAACGGATTGTCTGCAATAATTTAGCCATCAAAACAAAGAAGCAAGTCATTTGTTTGGTTTTTTCCCCTATCTCCTCAGGATAGTATAAGAACGCTAAAGATATAGTTTGAGGGGGCTCACATCAGAGATCAAGGATATATCTTTATCCAGTGGTGCATTGTAAAACTCCAACCACATGTACGAATTCGAATACTCAAATCTTCCAAAACAACAAAACCGAGATAGTAGTCGTCAATAGAACATAAAAGAAAACAACTACTGATCTAGCAAATCAAATGTGCAAGCAAAATCAACCAATAGAATCTCATTTAAACAACCCTTTTAACTTCAAAGAAACAAGATGAATAATTTTGAGCCACTCACTTGTTAAACGACACCTGCATCGAAGTTGCTGAACCAGTCTTAGTGTGAATAATTTTGTTCCTCTTCTTCCTCAATCTCTCTTCCATCTATAAAGAATTCATTGATACCAAAAGCAATCAAGATAGACCCACAAATCAAATACTATTCTAAGTTTTCAGCTCAAACTTCAACCTCATTTGAAATTGTTAGATTCATAGATGAAAGGTATAAAAATTTTACCTTCTTTTGAGCTTTCTCAGGGTTATCTAAACAATCACCGAGAATATCAGCGAACTCGGGGTCTTTATCGTAATTTATATCCTCTTTTTTAGCTCTGTAAACGCCTTTCTCCTTCGCAGAGAACTCATCTTCTACAACTTCATCTTCATCTTCTTCAAATTCTTCTACATCTTCTTCCATTTCTCGACCTATACCATTTACTCGCAGCTTTACACTCTTCCTCGACCAATTCTCTCGTACTTCCTGGATCCTTGGTACCGGGATCGTGCCGGTGACCCGAAACGGCGCCAAATTGTGTAAGAGATGATTCGAGTGGTTGTTGTTCTTCGCCGTAGAAGGCTGAAGAAGGTGAAGAAAGCATTGAAACTTGAGCATTCTCTTGTCTTCTTTCTCTTCACTTTTAGCCTCTGAGTTCTGCAAGTAGCTGAGAGAGCTGACGGGTTTTTGGAAGAGATGAAGTGAAAGGTTTATCGTAGCTAACAGTGAACCTGAGTGTAGACGAATATGAAGCTGACGTGGCAAAATCATGTAACGCTGGGTGCATATTTATAGAAAGCCCATTGGGCCTAAAATTGGTCCATTGGGAAGCTTTCATAATAGGGTTTATTGTTCCTCATCTCTCTCCGACTCTCTCTGTTTCACTGTCCATCTCCGTTCCTTGACGCCGCGAAAGGTACTTCTGAGCTGATTCTCGTTTTGTTTTTGAGTTTTTTATGATAAAATATGAAACGCTGAGGGAATTTGATATGGTAATGAATTTTTAGCTGTGGCATTACAAAACTTGCAGGCTTAGCTGAAGAGAGTGAGTGAGGGGAGAATGGAAAAAGCTAAAGGAAGAAAGGAGGAGGTCGTTACCAGGGAGTACACTATCAATCTCCACAGGCGTCTACATAGCTGGTAAATAAATAACATTCACAATCTTTGATTTTAGATGTGAAGTTTAACGTTTGTGTTATTTGGTAAAATCAGGAGTTTGCATTGATCATATTGAGATTCATTTGCTGCTTAGATATTATAATTTGGGGTTTGTTTGGATGTGCATCTAAGCATTAGGGATTGTTGCTTTGAACATTCATCGGCTGCTTACAGAATTCTGAGTTTGTTATGTAATAGATACTCCATTGGAATAATCTTGCTTCTTATGTTGTTACTTAAAAAAATGGGGTGCGTCTTGGAATATATGAACAGCACTTTCAAGAAGAAGGCACCCAATGCCATAAAGGAGATCAGGAAGTTCTCAGAGAAAGCAATGGGAACAAAAGATGTAAGAGTTGATGTGAAGCTCAACAAGCAGATATGGAGCAGAGGAATCCGAGGTCCCCCTAGGAGAATTAGAGTGCGTATTGCCCGCAAGAGGAACGATGACGAAGATGCAAAGGAAGAGTTCTTCTCACTTGTCACTGTCGCTGAGATCCCAGCTGAAGGTTTGTCTGGTTTGGGAACCAAAGTCATCGAGGAAGACGAGTGAATTGCTTATCTTCCAATTTGCAACTTCTTGTTTCACTCATGCCTTACATTATATGAAGACTAGCCTTTTTTATCATTTGAAGCTATATAGTCACTTTCTGTTTATTTTCTATGGCGTGACGATTCTTTTTTCTTTAAATGGCTCTACAATGATTTAATCTAATCAAAAACAGAATTCCCTGATTGGAATGCTAATTACGAAGTTTACAGTGAAATTTTTAAAACCAAATTGTGACTAGACTAGCAAGAATAGATGTTTTGGCATTTCTTCTTCTCCACCACCGGTTTGAAGCCATTTTGGCAATAACATCATCACAAATGTTACAATTTGTACCACTAAAAGCAAAAGGGTGTTAAAAACAAATGTTAAATTTTGGTTTGGGTTAGTTTTGGTAAAATTTGATCTCAAATATTGCGATAGGCCCATCAGGGAAACACAAACGGGCCGTACTGTCTTCATCAGTTTCTTAAAGATCATTCACAGAAAACCCTAATTTTCTAAGAACAACTTAAAGCGTCGTCGCACAGTTGCTGGAGAGCGCCGAGCCCGTCGTCAGAAGAATCCTCGTAAACAAACAACTATGGGTAATTTTTGGTTCCGATGTCGATTTTCGAAGTGTTGTGTCCAATTTTTGGTTGATCTGGTACTGATGTTGATGTTTTGTCTTTTGATTTGGTCGGAAATCATTAGGTAAGGTTCACGGTTCCCTAGCACGTGCTGGTAAGGTGAGAGGTCAGACTCCGAAAGTGGCAAAGCAGGACAAGAAGAAGAAGCCACGTGGCCGTGCCCACAAAAGGATGCAACACAATCGCCGTTTCGTCACTGCCGGTAACAATATTTCGCTTCTCTTATCTTTTCAACTCCGACTATTTTAGATCTCTGATCAAAATTGTAAGTTAGTTGGTACTTATCGTAATTGATTAATATACTTATCTTACTGTTTTGTATTTATTTGCCATCGTTTGATACTTTTTGCTGAATTTGTGATTTTCATTGGCTCACTGGATTTATCTGCAGTCATATGTGTGTGATTCGTTTTATAGCCTTTCTTCATGATAGAATTTTGGATATGAATCCTCCATTTTTGTTTTTCATCCATGTGCACATCATATATTTCAACTTTAATTGTAGCTAGTGTTGCATATGAGTATCAGTTCTTCTTTTTTATCACTACCAAACTGGTTCTTAAGTAATTTCCTCTTTCTATCTTCTCTTCAGTTGTTGGATTTGGCAAGAAGAGAGGACCCAACTCTTCCGAGAAGTAGATGATGATGATCCCACTGTGGAATGATGAAGTTTTGCCTTTTAGATGATCAAACTCGTTTGAGAAGCCGATGTTTCTTTTTTGGTGTTTTGCTGATGGGTCATTAGTTATATTCCCTTTGTTATAGATATTACCGATTTTGGTTTATCTATAGACGACCTCATTTTTCTCAATCAAATCACCTTTTGACCATTTGTTTTTTTTCAATCGTTGTTCGTTAACGTCATTTGCAACTTCTTAGCATTCTATTTGCACTATTTGTTCCCTTGCCAAGTACGTACGACTCTCATCCGACTGATACTTAATATTTTGTAATGTAATGATATAGACGTACTACAAAATGTGCTATCACATACGGCCATACATTTGCTAATCAAATATCCCACTTCTCGACGATCGAAAACAAAAGCAAAATATGAAATAATTCACTACATTGAAAAAAAATCTGTACAAAAAAAAGGGATACAAGGCTAAAAAATTTCTTTTAGCATTTGATGGTACAAATGAAAGGGTAGAATAAAAAAACACTATATAAGTCTATAACACTGTACACAAGACCACCACGGTTTTTTTACTTCCAGACCTTAATGGCTCCATCTCTGCTGCTTGATATCAACAGTCTTTGGTTCAGTTTTACAGATGCTAGAGACTGAACTGAGTCACGGTGACAACCCGCAGTATCTGTCGCAGCTGCAGCAAGTACCGCCTTTGCCGTCAGTTTGGTTGCCAGAGGCCGCCTCTTTGTCTCCTGCCAAAGACAAAACACAAATTCATAATAAAGTTAGAGAAAAGCTTATGGATAGTTATTGACCTTAGACTGCACGATTATCGTGGTATTGCGAAGAGATATATTTAATCAACAGACCTGAACAAATTGCACGCCGGAGTTGGATTTGAGTTCATAGAAATCATCATTTCCCACTCCTTTTAAGCTCGGACCACATATACAGTAACTTCTTTCAGGGCTGTGTTGGTCCAACAGAAAACTAGAATTGCATAAGTTTTTGTTTAATTTTAACAACTGGTGTGACAAAAGGTTTAATTGTAAAACACCAAGTTAAAGTTTAAGATTTAGGACCTGGAGTAATCCCAACGCCGAATCTTCAAGTCAGTACCGCCTGTTAACAAGTCGCCTCCAGGTAAAGGGAGCAAAGAGCGGATACCAGGAAGACGAGGAGGAGGCTCGTTCAACTCTTCGATTCTGTACTTAGAGCTCATGTTCTGGCGAAGATTCGGCTTGGGATTTACCTTATTGCTTGATGACTTCCATTGAAACTCGGAAACATCCGTCTCATTTTCATAGTTGGCTTCTCTCAGTACCTACAGAATCAGCTCATTTACACGTCTAATTCAATCTCCAACTCAATTATATGGTCTAATCTATCAAAACTGAGTTTTTTGTTCATGGACTAATTAAAAACTGAGCCTCCAATCACTATTGAACTATCTACATCCGTACTCAAACTTGCGACCCCAAACAAAAATCCATAGGCCGTAGTTCGAGGGAGTTCAGTAGGCTAAAGTCAAGGTGCAATATAACAGTAAAACAACATTACCTGGTGACAGCTACCTAATTCTGCATTCCAGAGTGATACTTCGTTGCAACCAGCAGCAACATAAATAAACGGCCTCATAGTGGTGGACACTGAGGTGCTTGGAGGAGGAAGAAAGCAGAGGCACATCTTCTCTATGGGGCATTTGATAGGATATTGCCATGAGTTTACGGGAACACGAAATCTCAAATCCCAAAGAGTAAGCACTCCCCTTGAAGACCCAGAGACAAACCAATTCCCACAAGGGCTTGTTACCAAAGAAGACACATATCCTTCTTCAGGGTTTGCTTTCAGTGTCCATGCATCTAAATCTGATCTTGTATCCCAAAGGTGGATTCCGCAGTTTTGGGTACTATACATTACCATCGGACCAGAAAGGCTATCAGCGGTGTAATTCAAGAGAGAAACTAAAGCGCCTTCTTTAACATCCTTCTTTTTAATATCAACAATGCCTGAATATTTCTCCACTACGTTCCCCAAACCTCTGGAGATATGGTCAATCGAAAACATATGTATCACACCATCAGAGGCTCCGACTACAACTTGTGTTGAATTCCGAAGCATTGTTGTGCACATCCCTCTGCTTCCCTCGAGATGATATGTTAGCCTTGACCTAAACGAGATGTCCTTTTCCAGTTTTCTAGAGTCCCACACCTTCACTGTGGAATCATCTGATGCACTAACAAAAAAACTATGATCGCTTGAAGTGGCAATGTCGTTGACCGCAGAGCGATGCTCCTGTAGATGAGCAACTAACACTCCACGAGGCTTCCACCCTGAATCTGGAACCGATGTCCTTGACAGAGATTGTTCTCTTACGAGATCCGTTGGAGAAGAAGCATCTTCTGAAGTTACAGAAGCACTTTTCGAGGAGCTTGATACACCAAGGTCTTGAAACTTACTGACGGCTGAGGACATTTGATCATGTTCTCTGCTTTCCGGCTCATGTACCACTCTATAAAATTGTTTAGGATTGCTACCGACATGGAATGACCCAGAAACCAGCTTAGGCACTGGGACCGAACTAGCCAAGCTAAATGATTTACTCATGGAATCCATCCATGGCACTGACAATGAACCCATTCCCAGAGAGTTCATTTGCAATGAAGACTCAGACGCCACAGGAGGATTTATGGCTGCTCGTTTGTCCATGCTAAAAGAATAGAGAGGTATACCCTCTGGTTCAATAAAGCTATTCAAACCAGATACATACGGTGCCATAAAACCAGAGAACTGTAACTTTTCTGGATACAAGGGATCACGTAGCTCAACAGTGTTAGAAGTATTGGGTCTTGGGTTTCTCGGGATTCTCAATTTAGCATCCTTTTCTGCATACTTTCCTTGAACTTCTTGTTGCTGTGATGCACTCCTAATTGGGTTTTTTCCTTCCCCACTTTGCTTCTGTTCAGCCCCACATTCTATTGAGTTCAACTCCCCAGTATCTTTGTCAAACAAATCAACAGTTTTCCAATCTTTGGATTGAGGTGAAGAACTATACCATATGTTTCGCTGTCTCGCCATGATTTCTGGTTTCCTGGCTTTTTCAACGATACGGTAAACTTCCTCCCTTGTGACTGGGGGCTTCAAACAAGAAAGTAGACCTTCCTCAGAAGCAATTGACGCAGGCAGTCTACTGAGAAAGGGGCGTATAACTGGGGCAATAAAAGCATAACAGTCCACTGCACCTAAGCATTCACTACTCGCGGCGATGAAAGTGACAACTGCCCTCCTTACCCATTGAGATGGATAGCACAGCAAAGGATAAACACACTCTATCATTTGGAGAAGAGCTCTCTTCCGCAAGAAATTACTCTTGCATAAAGTGGATAAGCAATCCAATGCATTGACAATGACAGCCTCTGTCTGATCAGTTAGAGCTTGATCAATATAAGGTAAGAGATACTCCTCCACACTTCTCTGACCGACAAAAAAGCATACATAAACAATTTTCTCAAAGAATACAGATCTTAGCTGTTCATCTCTGTCGTTTAGAAAGGCAGGGAGGATCGGTAGTAGAAATTCATTACTCTGCCTTTGACCAAAGAAAAAGCAAAGCTCCCCTATGTCCTGAAGGAGTGCTCTTCTAACATTTGGAGTTTGTTTTGGACCCATTACAAGCTCTTGGACAACTTCAGCTATAGTTTTTCTAAGCTGTGACAGCTGCGTATTTCCATTTGCCTTTTGCAACTGATTGGGAGAGATCTGTTGTGAATTGAATTCACTAAGAACCCCTGTGTCACTCAACTGGAAAGAATGTATCAAGAATCCATAAGCAGTAAGAGCAAGTTTTGCAATATTGCTGGCATAACATATTCTCACACTCTCTTCTTGATCATCAGGAAGCATAGAGAGCATCGGAAATATATACTATGGGAAAATCTTCGCATCACTGGGAGGAAAATCTCGGACAAGCGGGAGAATGTCACACAAAGTTTCCATGGCAGCACACCGCACGATTGCTGTTGGATCAGAAAGCAAGGCAACAACATAAGGAAGTACACGCTGTAAGCGATCTTCATCATCAATATACAAAGAGCAAGACCTCAACAGAAGTATAGCTTCCCTTCTCAAATGAGGCAACTTGATATTACGGATACAAGAACAGAGCATAGATGCAATCAGAACCATTCCTTCACATCTCATGTTAACCTCAACCGGTAGAAAAGGCGTGCCATAAGTGTCAGAACGGCTATCATAGAGAGACATCAATGTACCCAAATCGTCCATTGTTATCTTTTTCAAGAAAGGATGGCGATTTTTCTTGAGTGCATCAGAAATAGAGTGAAGGATCTCGTCCTTAGAGTTTACAGTATTCCTTATCAAGTCCTTTGATGTGTTCATTTTGTGATTTGCAAAAGTTTCCTGTACCTTGCTTGCGTTCACTGGATTTGAAGGTACAGGAGGATCAATACCGATTTCATCACCTGGCTTATTTTCCATCATCTTCTTAAGTATTTCTTGAAATATCCCCTGGCAAGTTGCCACCTAAACATAATGAAGCAAAAAGATATTAAGCAAGTTGGTGTGGAAAGTAAAAAGAGTTTACATAAATTGCGATTGTTACCCTCATATCTGCAGGAAGTGGATTCCAACAACAATATAAAGTGTGCAGAAATGGTGAGAAGTAGTTTGGGAAAACAAGTCCCACAAAATTTTGCAGGTAGTTTTCAGCAGATAGGCGTGCTTCGGGTTCTAACTGAATCATATGAAGAATCATCTTGCGAATTCCCGGATCAGGAATCTGAATCCAAATAAAAGAGAAAGACCAGCAAATATGAGTAGAACGAAAGGTAGGAAAATTAACCCCAAAAAAAATGGTCAATGTTCTACTCAGATGGAAGGTGAAAAGAATGTTATTTGAACATCAAAAGAATCAATGTGAATAGGTCGTAAGAAAGAAAATATGAAGAGGGAAAGAGATTGATACCCATAAAGAGAAAATGAAATAAAAAGATGCAATAGAAATAACCTTTTCAAGGAGCTGGCTAGGATCATGTTGCCCTCTACGATAAGCGAGAAGCTGAGCCAGTTCAAATAGTGGCTGACCCTCAAGAAAAAGCTCTGCTATCACACACCTGAAGCATTAATATGAAACTATTACAATATGTTGTCAAACTCAAATATACATATGCTAATGTTTTAAGGTAAGAAAATGCTTTTCCATCTTGAAAAAGCATGCTTCATTGAACGATACGAGCCTATTTATCTTGCTATACAAATAAAAGGATACAAAACAGATGGTATATTAGCTCACCCCACAGCAAATATATCCATGGACGGCTTTAATGGAGCATCTTGTGCTACTTTTGTCTCACCTCCATGCTCATAGAATCTCTGTAATTAAGCAACAATCTGTTTAAAAGTTAAAACAAAAACCCAACCGAAACATGACACTAATATATATGGAATGCTAATATCCTCCCCAGAGGTGCAATAGAAGAATTTGAATAAATTGTGATGATGGTTCTATAGTACCTCTGGGGCTAGATAACAAAGTCTTTGTCCCCTTGTATCATAGAAGAAGGAAAAGTCTGAAGGATCATCATAAGGAATGTATGTGGGTTTGAAGGATGCAAAATCAGCAAGATAAAGCCAGTTCCAGGAAGTGACCAATACGTTCTCGCACTTAATATCACCTAAAAACGGAGCAAATCCACACACATCAAATTTAGTACACCAGCATGATGATCATATGCTCTCGGACTATTAAAGCTTACCATGACATATATCCTTCTCATGGCACTGCTTCACAGCAAGAAGCAACTGCAAAACAAACAAAGTTCAGAAAACAGTATGCTCCCAAAACAAGTTATATCTGAAATAGAATGGTGCAAGACCAAGAAAAAGACCTGAAATGCCAACCATTTCTTCTCTACAAGACTAAGAAAAGGCCGAGTACTCAATCGATCATGTAGATTACTGAAAAAGTACTGCCTCACTAGATAAGCCGCTTTATCAGTCTCTTGCCAAAACTGCAAACATTCAAGGAAGCAACAATCAACCACCAACTAAATCCATTTAAGAAAACCGACACGACAGAACCGAGAGTGTCAATGAAACTAATCTTGCAGCAGTACAGCGAAGCTACAAAATCATTGTTCAACATTAGAACAACTAAACCAAATCCTCAAGCTTATCAAAACCTAATCTTTAGTCCATTTCTTCATTATACAAAGATTACTTCAATTCTATGACGAAATTCTCCACATTACTAACTATTTTAGTCTCTCTTAGCAATCAAAAACATCCCTTAGAATCACTAAAATACAAGCCGAAGATTGAGAAATCGAATTGAAACCTGAAAAGGCCAGACGTGAGGATGTTCTAGAGACAAAAATATATCCTTGATCTTAACGAGACGTCGCTCATACTCTCTGAGATCGATCGAGTCACCACGCTTGAAGTAAACCTTAACGAGCACCAATCCTTCATCGTGCTTACAAAGTATCGACTTGAAGAATCTTCCTCGACCTAAAACCTCCTTTAGAACCAGATTGTACGAAGACGGCAAGTCGTGGAGGTAATACTCCGTCGCCGAGACTTGTGTCGTCCGAGCGATCTTGTTCCCCATTGAAGACTAAAATCAAATTACGTCTCCTTCGATTGGGCAAAACATTCAGCTGGATTTGAACATGGAATCTGTTAATTCCGGTGATAAAACGGAGTTGTCTCCGGCGACGGAGGAAGGAGAGAGTTTTGGACTTCCTTAGAATTTTTTAAAGTTTGGATGAGTTTCACTTTCACCCCGACCCGACACGTTTCTAAGTTATGTATTAATTTAGTTTTACATTACATTACAAAAATTATTATATTCTTAATATTTATAACAGAAAATTTTGATTTTGAAAAATTAGACAGATTTTAACCTTTTCTTTTTATTACAAAAAGTGGGAACTTTATCAAAAACTTTTCAGTTATTGCTAAATGAAAGCTAAAAGATTTTTTTATTTAGTAATTTAAAACTATATGTATGACCAAAATAAGTAAATTTGACTAAAATAAAGCTTAAATCTCCAAAGCTTAAATAGATATTTTCCAATTGCTCTTGAAAGAAATATCTCAAACTTTCTACTTTCAAAAATTTTGATCAAAAACAGGATTTCTTATTAAATATATTAATCACATAATTTCTTCCATTTAGATAATCAAGAGAATCACAAAATATTATCTTCTCGGTTTAGATGATTAAGAGAATCATATTTTATTAGAAAGAACAAGTAAAACGTAAAAGCTTCACCAATTTTGTCTCACTTGCGTTATATCATGTTGGTGATCACATTGTGACATTGTGTGTCACAGACGAATGTGCTATACTGCTATGTGAATTCCCACGTTCCACAAAGTTCACAAAAAGATGAAGCTTTTTTATTAAGCCGTTTGAGATCACTTATTAGCTAAATCTGATTTGGTTGATATGTGTTCCACAAATAATCAATTGATAAATTGCCGACGTTAAGACTGTTTGAGAAGGAGAAATCCATGCATCGGATTTTTGTTTCTTTTTCTTTTTGATATATCCATGCATAGGATATATTGGTAATTTCTAATCAACAAGATATCTAATGATTTCTTAGAACGAATAGATATCGAAGGCTTCGTCTCTTTTTCTTCGGGGGACATCGTCGGCAGGGGTGGAAACCAAAATCTATAAATGGGTTAATATAAAAAATAAATAAGATTAAGTCAACCGAATCCGCAATTAAACATAATCTGTAATATAAATAAAAAATTAATGCTGCTAGAATTAAAATAAAGGAAAATATTAACATGTTACCATTTGAAAAAGATATGTTCTTATAATAGATTTTATTTATGAATATAGATAGATAACACTAATGAAATCTTTTCTTTAGTTTTTAGCAAAAACAAACAAAAAACAGTTAGAGAAGTTAATTAAAATTTTATATTTTTTGTTTTGATACAAAAATGAAAAACATACAACATAAAAATGTAGTTGTTGAGAATAGTTAAGAAGTAAATTTACTTTTAGAATATTTATTTTTTAAAAATGTTTAAAAATAGATATTAAATATTTTCAAAACATTTTTAATTTGGACATTATATTATTTCCACCAACAGGTCAGGCAAAATGTTAAGTTCCACTAACAAAAGCTGATGTTGCAGCCAAAACCGGCATTTATCGATTAACCTATTTTAAATCGGATTAAAACAAACTAATGGTAACCCAATTAGTTGAATGAAAATGCTTGAATAAACCATTCATCTAAATTTTTACTATCTGAAAAATCATTCAACTCATTCAATTAAAAAGGTTGAAAAATGAATAAATTACAAAATAAAATTATTCAACTCATTCATCTACTATTTTAGAGTTTGAATGAGATTCAACTAAAAAAAATTATTTATTTTGTTCTGCTCATTCATTTTAATGCAACCATCTCCACCCTATGATTAATTCAAACGATAAGTAACCCAGAAAGAGTAAATAAATTTATTATCTTTTATTCGAATCACGAAAATTGAATTATTTTGGGGGTTCCCGGAATTGTTTGAGAGGTAGAAAAAGAGAGAGAACAATGAGATTTATTTACACTTTCTTTAAAACTAACAATAAAACTGAAACAAATGGGTAAAATCTTTGGATCCGA
>CM051389.1:15423558-15523558 GCA_028015245.1 Cardamine occulta | reverse complement strand
ACCACAAACTCAAGAGATCTCAAAGCCTAGGTAATTTATGGTACCAGAGTAAAATAAAGGCTTGTCTTAAAGAACAAAACATCATGTTCAAAGCAAAAAAGAACAACTATGCCAGCATTAAGAGTCATGAAACCGAAAGACTTAAACAATGCTCGAATATATATATGACTCGCGAGGAACCGTAATCATAGCATCAACCCAATCAACCTTACCCCAAACCTCACTTCCATTGCATCTTGTTTCTAAAGAAATCTCGGCGTACCAAACTTTGTTTTTCCGTCTGACACCAAAAATATCACAGCTGGAATAAGGATTCCACATAACTAAAAGTTTCCCACCATAATTAACAGTCTCAAACACACTCCCCACTTTGAAACCCCTTGTATGGTGCTCACGTAATTCTTTCAAACCATTGATCTCTACCCTTCGAGACTTGGAATCCACATCAAATCGAAACGACTTCACAACTCAATAATTCAAACGACTCAAGAACCGTAAGAAGAGTATTAGTCCACTCTAACTTACCCCAAACCTCACCTCCACGGCGCTTCTCTAACACGATCTTTACACACCTAATCCTCTGATTGATCAGTTTTCCGTTGTCTCTCTCAAATTTGGGGAGCCACATAACTAAGAGTTTCCCACCATAGTTAACTATGTCATGCACATATCCCCATGTACAGTGTTTACGCAATATTTCGAGATCTAAACCTTTCTATCCACTTTCTACTTTTGGACTCATACCACATGCAATAACCGGAGTCTGTATAACAATACATTACATTCTCTATGACACACCACGCGTCTATCCATTCGATGCTCGAGTGCGTTTCTACAACTTCCCATGTTCCTT
The DNA here is from genome assembly GCA_028015245.1 of Cardamine occulta. Classification (NCBI taxonomy): domain Eukaryota; kingdom Viridiplantae; phylum Streptophyta; class Magnoliopsida; order Brassicales; family Brassicaceae; genus Cardamine; species Cardamine occulta. The sequence continues at coordinate 15,522,705 of CM051389.1, read as the reverse complement.
TTTCCGGATCATTAGCGTAGTCCTTGGTATCATCCATTCGGTAAATCTTTCCTTCGAGCACATCGTTCATTGAAAAATCCGGAATGCTACGTAACTCTTCGGCTCCATGGCTCGGCAATGAACTCCAAGTCTGAGTCTTTATGTCCAACACTTCCACCCAAGCCATGGACTCGTCTTTCCCTCAACCTCCCATTAAATATATTTTCCCACCGAGAAAAAGCGCAGACGCACACTCCCGAGCCACCATCATGCTGGGACCATCACGCCACGTGTGATTCCGACAGTCAAGGATACGAACAGCTGAAGATGGCGGCGATTGGATGGGTGCACCGATTAAGTAGAGCTCCCAACCAACCGCTACGGTGGATACATATGGTACGGGATGAGGATGGGAATTAGAAGGTACCGGAACCAACGAATAATCATCATCATCTGTTAGGGTTTTGCCAAGTTTCATCCAAAGAGTGTACCAGTCAGGAGATTGGTACTGAGACAATTCTAAGGAGAAATAGAGGCATGGTTCGGTGGTGCCAATGTTAGAACGCGCCCTGTAGAGCTCGGGGTTAGTGAGGAGGGAGAGGAATCTATTGGATACTAGAGAGAGATTAGGGTAATTCCATTTCGATATACGGGCAAGAACATTCTCTATGATTTCTTCTGGTAATGACGAAAACGTAAGCGGCTGATGAGGGTTCTTCTCCTCCTTCTCTTTCTGCCTAGGTTTAACTTCTTTGCGGATCATCGTCGGCAGAGAAATTGGAGAAGAAGCAAGAGGTATAGGTTTTTAAAGGGTTAATTGGTTTATTTAACCAAACGAGCTTTCGTCTTTCTTAATTACAAAATAAATAAAGGGTCAACTAGTCAAAGGGAATATCCTCAAATGTATCCGAAAATCATTGTAATGGACCAATTTTGGTACATCTATTTCTTGGCATTGATTTTAATTTATACTTTTATAATATTTGGTTAAACTTGTCTAAGCATCTATTCTTTCTACCAATCTAAATCCTCAAAAAAAAAAAAAAATGCAAAGTGAAACAAGATAAATTTGATCAAATATCATTTTTGATGGATCACTTTAAAAAAATACGATTGTGCAAACAAACTTTCAGAAAAATCATTTTCAAAAAAAAAAACTTTCACACTTTGTGAAACATATATTGCTGGTTGATAAGAGATCATGACCTTCCACATGCATCATTCTAAATAAATTTTTGAAAAGTTTTCATGGTCATGATCTCGTACATCTTTAATCTTGTCTAGCGCAAATTCATATCATTGTTCCAATCACTAGAAGCAATAGATCATCTTTGATTAATTAGCTTTAGCGTTCCATATGTTCTCATCAACTGACCACACCTCTTAAAATTTGATAACTAGTCTCAGACCCAAAAATATCAATGCTTCAATCTAAACTTTCAAAGGAACATATTGAATTTATATTTTCAAATGGTTTTAACTTAAAATCTAGTGAATTGGAAACTATTTTTGGTAAATGCAGAAATTGTATTGAGTGGAGAATAGACCGTTAAATAAAAACAAAAGCAGAGCACTGTGGTTCTTGTCTGTACTCTTTGCACTGGAACCCATTTATCTATATATGCTTTTACATTATTTTCGATATTTATTATCATTTCATCGAAAAACATCAAAAAGAGTTTCTTCTCGGAACAGTAAATCTACTCACAGTCAAAGAGAGAGAGAGAGAGCAAACATGCTCGCATAATTCACGGAATCGAGGCGTTTTTATCAACCCAATTTTATAATTTCAGCTAAAATCCGAACTTTGACACATAGCACACAACGAACACCTGCAGAGACCTCTCTCTATCTCTAAAACTCTTTGCTTCCCTACTTAAAAGGCCACAAGTGTTCCTTACAGAGAGAGACGTTACATTTCTGGGTTTAAGTGAGTATAAGAACACTTCAGTGAAGTTAAAAGCTTTGAGAGATTTTGTCTCAGAAAGACAGAGACAGAGAAGGAAAATGGGTATAAGACTGAAGCTTAGCTTCTGGATTTGTGTCTTCATTCTTGCCTTTTTGGGTATGTTCCATTAATCTCTTTTGAGTCTTCTCAATTTCAAATGTCGGTGCTTTATTGTGTTCTGGGTTGCTTCAAGTTTAAATCTTGTCTGAAAATCTTGAATCTGCTAGCTTTGACTCACTTTTAGGTGTTTGGAATCAACATTTGAGAAATAAAAACAGCTATTTTTGAGACTTGTCTTTATGAACATTTTGTTGCAGATTTTGGTATGGCAAGCAAGGTTGGGATATGTTATGGAAGAAATGCAGATAATCTTCCAAGTCCTAACAAAGTATCTGAGCTAATCCAACATCTCAACCTCAAGTTCGTTCGAATCTACGATGCCAACATTGATGTTCTCAAAGCTTTTGCTAACACTGGAATCGAGCTTATGATTGGTGTTCCTAACGCTGATCTACTTGCATTTGCTCAGTTTCAATCCAATGTAGATACTTGGCTCAGCAACAACATCCTTCCTTATTATCCAGCTACCAAAATCACTTCGATTTCAGTTGGTCTAGAAGTAACTGAAGCACCAGACAATGCCACTGGTCTAGTGTTGCCTGCGATGCGTAACATTCACACTGCTCTTAAGAACTCTGGTCTGGACAAAAAGATCAAGATTTCGAGTTCACATTCTCTTGCTATATTGTCACGCTCGTTCCCTCCTTCATCAGCTTCTTTCAGTAGAAAGCATTCAGCTTTCTTGAAACCAATGCTTGACTTCTTGGTTGAGAATGAGTCTCCTTTTATGATTGACTTGTATCCATATTACGCTTACAGAGATTCCACTGAGAAGGTTCCGTTGGAGTACTCTCTATTCGAGTCATCTTCGCAGGTTGTTGATCCTGCCACGGGTTTGCTTTACTCCAACATGTTTGATGCTCAGCTTGACGCTATCTATTTCGCCTTGACGGCTATGAACTTTAAGACTATTAAGGTTATGGTTACTGAGTCAGGGTGGCCGAGTAAAGGCTCGTCTAAAGAGATGGCTGCAACTCCTGATAATGCTCTTGCTTACAATACCAACCTCATCCGCCATGTCACTGGTGATCCAGGTAACCTTTTTATGAACTAAAGTTGTGATCTTTAGATACATAGATAGATGGAAACGTTTCATAAACTGATTTGTGTTGTTTTGGTTAGGTACTCCTGCAAAGCCTGGGGAAGAGATAGATGTGTACTTATTCTCGTTGTTTAATGAGAACCGAAAGCCCGGGATGGAATCTGAAAGAAACTGGGGAATGTTCTACGCGAATGGAACAAATGTTTATGCTTTAGACTTCACCGGGGATAGCACTACCCCTGTTTCTCCAACCAATTCAACCACAGGTACTGGTATGAGTCCAAGTCCAGGTTCAAGTCCGGGTAACAGCGGTAACTCGACTGTAATCATCGGAGGAGGAGGAGGAGGAGGAGGAGTAGGAGGAAACAAGAAATGGTGTATTGCTTCTTCACAAGCTTCAGTGACGGAACTGCAGACCGCATTGGACTGGGCTTGCGGTCCTGGGAATGTTGATTGTTCCGCTGTTCAACCAGACCAACCTTGTTTTGAGCCTGACACTGTTATCTCGCACGCATCATACGCATTCAACACTTACTACCAGCAGAGCGGAGCAAGCAGCTTAGACTGCAGCTTTGGTGGAGTCAGCATTGAAGTGGACAAGGACCCTAGTAAGTATTTAAATACATACACTACGGAGTAAATGTGAAGCCATTGTATAATAACTTGAGCTGTCAAAATGTATATGCAATTGCAGGCTATGGTAACTGTCTGTACATGATTGCTCCGGCTACTGATGGGTGAGTTCTCTCTCTCTCTCTCTCTCTCTCCCCGGTTTTGTCAATCTTGCGACTATGCAATCGAAAAAACAGAATCTTACTTGCTGATGTTGTTACATTTGCAGAATGAACAGAACAATGGCGGGTAATATCACGGGAAATATAACTGCAATTGATTCGCCCTTGGCTTCACCTTCCTCAACCAATGAAGCATTCAGACAAATGGTGATCTCCGTAGCAGTCTCTGTTTTGTTGCCGTGTTTTGTAGTTTGTGTGAGTCCTTGGTAACGAGTGTACGGTTACCTTCTTTTGCCAGAAGTTTTGAGTAGTAGTAAGTAAACTAGTATTTAGCCGAACTATTGAACCGGTAATTTCTTCCACCGTGAGCTTGGTGTGTATTTGTGTGGCTCAAAAATGCAATTTAATTTGAATCACAAACTAAGAGAACCTGAACAAGGTCAAATTTAATGAGCTTATGGAAAACAAGTGATCAAGACAGACTTCACAAAATCAAAATTTATACCAAACCGTAATTATTGCATTACTCAAATTGAAAAGCAGAGATACATTACGAAATACAGTACAAGGAAGAGAGAAGAACATCAAAGCCATCATAAAGGGAATCAAAACCAAAACAAATATGATTGTTTCTTTGTTCTTCTAAGAGTAAAACTTTTGTTTGATGCACAACAACAATCAAATCACAATACATGGCAGAAGGGTGCTTCTGTAGTGAAGAAGAACCGGAAAATGACATTGGTTTGAAGCACTTTGCGTGAACTTAGAGACCAGACTCGACAAGGTAATCGCCAAGCCTCTCCACAATCGTGTTGCATTGGCCTCCAGTCATTGGTTCATCGTAGATGCCAAAGACTAGAGCTTGTGTTGTCTTCTTGATAGTGACTCCACCAGGTCCCTGCAAAGAGGAGAAGTAAGCTGGAACTTAACTTGCTGATCATAAAATGCTAAAAGTCCCATCCTTTGATTCTTGCTGTCAATCAAAATCATGAAAGCGTCTTTTGAGCTCGGTTTCTATTAAGAAAATGTTACCTTTTTCCCTCGGATGACCGCTCCAGCCTCACCTTGGACAACCATGTACTTAGCACCGCCAAGAAATAGCCCTGTTGGGGCAAGATGTCCAGGTTCATCAAAGTCTTTCTTGATTCCTTCAATCTCTTCAGGCTTCAACTAAAACACAATCAAGAACACGAAAAAAGCAATTAGCTTTCAACTGATTGTGCAATGATACTACCAATACAAACAGATCCTTTACATGGTTTTACAAAAATAAGCAAAGGCAAATCATCCAACAATAAACATAATCGACTACTGTAACCGTGAAAATCTCGGAATCAGACTCGATTAATTCAGAGAAACAATTCGTTAATGGGAAAAGAAAAAAACTGATTTGGTCACTGAGATATTTAGATTCAAAGAACAAGTCTAACAAGTCAAACCAGATCCAAGTTTCCTCAGATCCGATCATAAGGAAAAAAAGACGATCGAATCAGATCGATCAACTCAATTGAAGTAAAGGATCGGAGAAACGCGGAAAGAAGAAGAAAACCTGAGGGAAAGCAGCGCTCTGGGCCCAAACACTGCCGTCTTGGCCGAGGATGGCGGCGGAAGAGAGATGGTTGCCTTCGACTTCGCACATGAGATGGTCATCGACGTATGATTGCCACGACATCTTCTCTTTCTTTCTTCTTCTTCTCCGGCGAGATTGTTTCTTCTTCTCTGTGGTTCTTCGTTTGCGAGCTTATGTTTCGTAGACGCGGAAACCTTGTGCTTTTTAATTAATAACGCGATTTAGGCATCCAATAAAAATCTTTTTAATTTATTGAATTCCATAAAAAAATACATATTTTATTTATTTAAGAAAACTTTTAAAAATAATACAGTAATGAACAAATAGTCAAAACTTTGTATCAATTTTTTAAGAGTCAATTAGATGAATGGTAAGATTTTGAAGAAAATTTCAGATAACAGACAATAGGGTAAAAACAAATTAGTGAATGGTAACATAACAGTTAAAAACTATTTTGTATTTTTTAATTATCTTTCATTCAACAGTTATCAAAAATTAAAATGTTTCTTTCTGATGTAACATGTTATGTTTAATGTGAAAATTCGACCAAATGGTTAAGCATAAAAGAAAATTTGATTTGAATCATTCATAATCATAGCCAATTCGGCCCAATATATTTTCTTGACAGAAAAAGTAAATCTCACCAAATAAAAAAAAATTATTTCGTCGAAAAGAGTAAAATAAATAAATAGTACGGTTTTTGATTTCCAAAATCAATGTGAAGAGATCGAAGTATGGCCATCATTTGTGTTTACAGGGTGGATATGCTCTTGCATTGTATGCCATACGCAAAATATTCCATTATTTCGGTCCACTCTTTCCAATAAATGTTCTCCTTTACTAATGTCATTGTCAATTAACGTATTTTTTGATAAATCATTCATTGTCAAGAACTCTTTCAAATTTTACTTTTTCAAAGATCGAAAGATATTTCAAAAACTTTTTTTTTCCGAAAAAGAAAAACTTTTGTTTTATTGAAAAAAACAGAGAAACAATCACTAGATTATATGCTTTAGAAATATTTGTGCATCGTATTGATTCAAAATGAACAATGAGAGATGATAAACGATTTTGTTATATCTTAACAATATATTAGAAATTTTTATATTGGAAAATTTAAAAATGAGATTCGACATCTCGATGAGCTGTAAGAACATAATAAAAGACAGATGGGATGGGAATGATTTTCCGACAAAAAAAAATTATTATTACTTTCTTATTAAAGATTCAAGAGTTCAAAGTTGATGAATGAATTTTGCCTGTTACTACTCTTTTCTTAAGAAAAAAAAATCCGCTGCTTAGCAGTTTTTTTCTTTTGTATTTAAAATTTCATTTCTCCAGTTGAATCACAATATCATTTAGTTAGATCAGATGGGACTTTGGCGAAACACGATGTTTGTAAAAAATTTATAACATTTTTGTAATGTTGTATGTACGCTTTCCCTTTAGAAGTTTACTTATAATATATGAATCTTAAAACGCTATCAGATAAAAAGAATTTTAAGCGATTTATAAGCGAATGCAAGAAGGGACAAAAAAAAAAACAAATTCATCAAACATCAAATATAAATGTATCATAAATAATGTCTTGAACTTTTTTTTTTGATAATGTTGATAGTATTGTGAAGAGTAATGTGTCTACACCACATATGGGATTCAGACCCCAAAGAATACGATTATCTATAGATTATGAGTGAACAAAAAATTCAGAACTCTAGCGCATCTTGACTCGTCTATGATTATCTTGGATACTGACATACTTTGAATTTGATTAATTTATACAGTAAATAATTAGCTTGCTAGTATTAATAGGTCAATATTAAGGTAGTAGACAAAAATTGCACTTCTCAAAAAAGCAAAAAGAAAATAACCAAAACATGCATATAAGTAATTAGAAACCATTATCCTTTATAAAGTATCAGCCTTAAAGGCTTTTCAGCTTTCTTAAAACTTTTCCATGGGAAGTAACCAGTAGCCCAAAATTATATATAAGTAAAAAAAAAAAAAAAAAAAAAAGCAAACCACCCGAACAAGAAAACAAAAAAAAAAGAGAAACAATGGCCGTAAAATTGTAGAAGGTAGTTATTCTAGAAGGCTTGGCCTTATAGACCTTGTTCGAGGAGGTAATCACCCAACCTCTCGACGACCATGTTGCACTGTCCTGGCGTGACTGGCTCTTCGTAGAGCCCAAACACACATGACTGTCCTGTTTTCTTTATTGTTATGCCTCCAGCTCCCTATCCAATTCAATCCGACCAATAATGAAAAAAATGAAAATCTTCTTAATTTGATCATGCATATAATGTATCCAACAACATGTCATCATGAATAAAGTTAATGAATAGTTTTACCTTCTTGCCACGGATTACAGCTCCGGGCTCGCCTTGGATCACCATGTACTTAGCTCCTGCTAGGAATAACCCTGTGGGTGCCAAGTGTCCCGGTTCATCGAAATCTTTCATAATGTCACTGAACTCTTGTCCCTTGAACTATCATTAAACACAATGTAAGACATGAGTAAGCTTTGGACAATTATGAAACTGGAACACTATTGAACTTGAGTGTCTATGATAACGAAACATCTTTATATTTAAATGCCCTTGTTAAATTTCATTTCAAAACAATAACAATCAAAGAAGAAATGGATCCACAACTTTAAGACTATCGATAAAAACATATTTAAAAAGAAAAAAAAAAGAAACATACAGATTGATTAAATCCCAAACCATGATCCATAATCCTTGTTCAATGATATAAATGAAACGTAACATATTGGGATCAAGCATAGATAAACGAAACTTTTTTTTTTTTTTTTTAAATAGAGTACCTGAGGGAAGTTAGCGCTCTGAGCCCAAACGCTACCGTCATGACCGACAATAGCGGCGGCGTTAAGGTGGTGGCCCTGACCATCACCAACATCGCACATCAAATGTTCATCAACGTAAGTTTGCCACGACATCTTCTTCTTCTTCTTCTTCTTCTTCTTCTTCTTCTGCTTCTTCTTCGTCTTCTTCTTCTTCGTTAATCTATGCGTTGTGTGTGTAGCATGGGGACTTCGTCCTTGAGATAAATAGGAGGGGAGCGAGGATGAATCATTTTTAACCGTTGGATCACATAGACGAGTTCTCAGCCTTACAAGAGGATCGATTTCAATTAGTGTTAGCTCATGTCTCGCCTTCGTTATAGCTTCATCTTTATTTCCCTAATTGCCACGTCTTCTTTCTTCCTTTTTCCTCATTTCCCCTATTTATAACGAACAAACGATCACCAACGCTATTCCACGCAATAATTAGTGTTCGTAATCAATCATAATTTTCTTATGTCAACCATTACTAATAAATTGTATCGTGCAATATTTCAACTTGTTCCGACCACTCCTATCATCTGATTTTTATTCGTAGTGTCAATAATTCAGTTACTTTGTTAGAAAAATCTTTTTGTTTGAGATATGAACCGTATTTTATTGACAGAAAAATTGGATAATGGTCCAATGTCTATACCGGTCAAATTAACCAGCCGGTTTGTCAATGTGCTCTTCGTTGTGGGAAGAGTGAATTAGACTGACTTCCTTCGGGAGGTTGATCATACGTAAAACGGCAACAAGCATTTGAATACATCATTGTATTAAAACCTCAAAGATTCTTCCTACAGTGTCATATATTCAAAAACACAAAGCTACCTGATACTTGTTAGTGGGATTGTTTGAAAAAAGATGGATTATCCCGATTGAAAACGAAGAAAACAGAAGTTTTTTTTTTTTTTCAGTCGGTGAGACGATATGATCGACCTCTGAATGCTGTGTTCGAGCTCTCGGGTGGGGCACGAGCGCTTGAATAAGCTCCTCCTCCTCCTACTCCTCCTCCAGCTCCAGGTCCTCCTGCTCCTACACCACCTGCTTGTCTAACACTTGCTACTGGAGCTCCAATTCGCCATCTTGCTACCAGTTTATTACTGTTGAGAATGTCAAGGGATCACAAAGAAACAAAGACCAAAAAGAGAGAAGAAATCGATAATTTGAATCAAGGATACACCCATTTTGGGGTTTTCAGGTAGTTTTTGCCTGTGGCGAGAGGGTGGAGGACTGTCAGGAAGTAGTATAAATGCCCAGCTATGATGCCAAGAAGATCTGGCATGATCTTAGAACCAAAGATAACATCGAGTGCTAGCATTGCCCATGGGAGGTAGAACGCCTGTGAAGTAATTACAACATTCATCATAAACATTATATACTAAAGCGTGTGTTTTATATATCTGAATGAGCTTACAAAATACCTTAAGAGTGACAAGACCGTATAGGCTGATGTTGGCATTTGGAAATTCTCGGCTCCAGAGATACAGAAGCATGAACACAAGCGAAACTCCAAGGAACGGTGTCCAGAAAAATGGTATGACTGATAAAACCTGAAGTTTGAACAAAGTAACCGTTTTAGCACAGGGAATCACAAGTACATGAATAACATCTGCCAAAAGCTTGTCTCACTATAAAACTTCAACCTTGCTTAAACTCTTTGAGAACTTTTGATTATCTCAGCTATGGGATCTCTTAGAGTTATGTACTGGCTATAATCTACTTTGTGGCGTAGTAGATACTAGAACCAATAACAATGATCGGTTAGGATATAATTATTAGGAGAGATCGATTTACATACCAATAGAGTCAAGGATCCAAACATCATCATCCACAAAAAGTCTGCCGTCCGCCTTTCAAATGGCCCTTTCTCGAGTTGAACTCCATATCTTGCTCTGTGCAATCATCTCAAGAGCATGTTACAATAACGAGATACGCTATTTGCATAAATATGTATAAAATAATACTAACATCATCAGAAGACGTATTCCGAAATTGATAGAGAAACCACCAAGGAAAAAGAAGTTTGTGATCAGTCTCCAGACCTGTAAACACCAAACAGATCAAATTGCAAGACGAGTTAGGAATTTAGGATGACAAAGTTTTCGTGAGAAGGGAAAATCATAAAAGAAAATCTCTTTTACCTGGAACTGCTTAAGAACAAGCTCAGGAAACAAAGCAATGTAAACAGGACCAACTAAGCCCAGCTGCGAGGCAGTTGTAGTCAAAAGGCACAAGGTACCATAAGCCTTGGTTATTGGTGGCAGTGAGTTATAGTATCTGCAATCAATAATAACAGGAGCTATAAGAAACAATTTTGACAGATATTGCGAACTCAAAGCATACATATCACATCTATCTATAAACTTGTAATCAGAACATGTCATCAAGATCAGCAAAAGCGTATAGCTTTGTCAAAATTATCTAGAACCAATATTCGACTATTTCATTAGAAAAACTATAAGAATATTTTTTGACAAAGTGGCACAAGCCTTGGTTCTTGGCAGAGGTCACTACGAGCAGAAAATAGCTCAGAATTCAGAAAGTTTTGTTTTCATTCCTGACACACTACATTATCAACAGCTAGGAATCATATCAGAAGTAAAATTTTGATACCATTATCGATATTTCTAAAGAAAAGATCACAGATACAGCAAACAAAAACAGGAGTCTTAAGCTTCCATGAATTTACTTTTTTACTAATTCATGGTATAGACGATGTTTCTTACACCTAAATCCTCAAAATACTAAATTATAACTGTGAAAATTGATAATTAGATACTAAAATAGCGTTCACCAAAGTCACAGACTCGAATTGAGAAGAAACAACAGCTTGTGAATGCTTCAAAACCTATATACAAGCTAATCGAAATCAAAAGGAAAATGGTAGAATCATTCAATTTATCAACCTAAACATAACTAAATCAGCTAACAATTTCGCGATTCAAAATCGAATCGAAGCGAAGTGAAACAAAACAAACGAAGGTCGATAGAGAGAAACGGAGGACTCACTCGCCAGGAGAAGACATATTCGAAGATCCGAGTATGATTCGAGATTCGATATAGATTCAGAAGCAGAGATAAAGAAGTTTTATTGATTGAGCTTTCTAAGCCAACTAAGAAAACGTCGAGAGAGAGAGAGAGAGCACCGCAACGATGAAGCTAGAACGTTCCTGGGTTTTTCTAATCAAGTGTTAAGCACCTGCGTAACGTATCCAATCATAACTAGCCACGTGGCTGTTTGGAGGCCAAAAATTACGTGGCACGATTTAAGTGGCTTTTTGAGCACATATATATTCACTTTATTTTTTCACGTTTTTTTGTTAAAAGTTTTGTGCCATGTTTTGGTCACGTTCGTCACCGACCATTACCATTGGTTACGAATTATAGTGCATAATTATAATTAGATAATGTTCTATACTTTTTTTTTTCTTTTATTAAAGGGCATTCTATTAAAAGTGGCGGAAGAGTTACAACATGGTAATTAGTATAAAAGAACGACAATAAAGGAAAATCAGTAAGATAGGGTACAAAAAGATTATGCTTCTTCTCAATCTTAAAATGTCAAATAGTCCTCGATAAGCTCTAAAACTCGTACATCCAAGCGACGAACGACGGCAAAGTAAAAGTAAAATCAAATTATACTCTTATAGAAGAATAGATGTCATAATGCCTATAGAGCAACTATTCTAAGATAAAGGTCAACCAAGTAACTAAAACACTTTTGAACGCATTTGAAAGCAAGAGCACAGAGAAACAACCAAAGAAAAGCTAACACCACAAAGCCTGAGCGAGAAGCAGAACGAAAAAGCACCACAATCCGAGCTGACTAACCCCAAGCGCAACAAACATAATTGAGCAAAATGAAAAAGGATATTGAAGATACACTTGAACGCCGGGGCTTTAGGATAATAAAACCGAGACTCCGAGAACTAAATTGAAGCGACTGATGCCCAAAGTCCGAGATGACGGCTAAGCAAAATCCAAGCTGATGGTTACCCTCACTCTCAACGATTCCAAGCTAGGCCAGCTGAGCCATAGCCAAGAGACCTTGAGGGTGTTGCTACCAAGAACCCACACAATGTTCTCATCATCCAACACAAGCACCCAAACGAAGCTACAAAACAGAGCTAAAGCAACGAAGATAACAACCTGCAGAACAAGCCACCCAATAACCCACATAACCTTAGACAACCACCATTCATGAAAGCCGAACTCAAAACATCAAGGAACTGGCCCAGAAAAAACTAGTCCATCAGGAGGAAGAGAACCTAGACAACTGAGATAGAGAAGCAGGACGGAGGAGAGCCAGAAGACAAGCCAAAACTAATTTTATACTTGATGTTTAAAACTAATTTTATTCATTTATGAATATATTTTTTTACCTAGAATTCTCATAGAAAATGACCATGTTCATTAATAGTTTCTCAGAAGATATATAAAAAAATTATACGCATCCAAACATATCACATATTGATTTCATGATAAACTTAGATCGCAGTTGACAAAAAATTACAACATTACAAAACTTACGGATACCAATAAAAAGAGATCAGGTTCAGTAACTTTGTAATTACCAAACGTTCTTCTTCCTATGTGCCTCTATGTTACCCGGGTTATTGAATCGGGCTAACGAGGCCTTTCTTCGGCCCATTAAACGATAGGCTCGGATTTGTTTTAAGCAATTAACGTTTTGTTTATAAGTTCATTTTCTTTTGCAATTCTTTTTTTTCCTTTCTACAAGAATCCAACCGACCAATAGTTTCTAGGTTTATTTACTAAAATAATAATAATGTAAGAGAATAGGAACCCTAACAAATTAACAAGTAACAAGAAAATACAATGCAGAGGGAATCTAATCTCGAGGAAGATCAAAATTGGAGAAACATAAGCATTGTGTCGTGAGCATGATGACCTTCTTGAGTATGGTCGGAACCAAAAATCCGAGATTTAATTATTAATTTCAATAATAATGTGTTCAATTTTTAAGGTATTTAACAGAGAATCAAGATTTATTAACCTGGATTAGGTAGGGAGGATCCATGTGCATGTGACGGGTCCCAACCAGATAATCTTGACCCGATTCGATCTCACTCCTTGTCTGCTGACTCAATTCTTACGTCATTCCAAACGTTAATGTATTGTTGTTACTTTGATTGCGTGGAACTGGAGGGTAATAATTAATAATCCTCTATATATATGAAAATTATTGAAATTCTTTTTTTTTTGTATTTTTTCATTAACTGTAAACAATATTATGGTATGTTACTGATACAAAAGTATTAATGGGTATTGATGAATTTTTAATATCGGATCTTTTTCATAAGAAAACAAATTAACAATGGATTGTTTGACGAATTCCAGAAATGATTTGTTGTTCTTCTCTGTAGTTTTAAAAATTTGCTCTGTTTAGACCAATTGAATTTCGAGCTTGGCTCATATATTTAATCCAATAGTGGATATGTGGAAAAAAATCTGCCAAAGGACCTACTCACCTTCGAAAATAATATTTAGTTTTGGCTTAAAAAATTTGACGACAGGATTTTCAGTATTAAAAATTTTAAGGAAATTTTATTCAATTGACTATAACCGTGGAGTGTAATATAGTAATTTATGTTAATATTTTTGATGTGTTATTATCCGAATTTTAAATCTATCAAATATATATCAAAATAAGATATGGAGACAGAATCTGTATTATAACTTGATATGCATTTGTTTGGCCCCACTTGTGTAGATATGCCACTATGCCACTTGGTTTCTGTTGGACTATATGCAGAAAAATAAGTTAGAGCAAAGAGTAGTTTGAGTGCTAAGGTGGTTAAAATATGGTTGATAAAAAATGTGACATGGTAGATCATGTGAGTTGTTAGATATGTTATAAGATTTAATTTCGTGACCTTATATAATTTAATAAGTAATAACTATTCATTAGTTCGTACTTCGTTGTAATGTTCCTTAGTTAGAGCTTTTATAAGGTTATTGTTAGTTGGAGGCTAAACAAATACGTTTCATGCATGATCACGGAAATTTATGGACGGTTAAATTATAAGTAAACCACAATCTATCTTGTCTTTTTCTTTATTGATTAGTTTCTTTATGTTTTGGCCAACAATTTTTTCTTGTCGGGATTAGAAGACGTAAATTTTAGTCATCTCTCTAACATAACAGTCGATTCTGGTACAAAATCAACTTTTAAGTTTCTAATAAAAGTCTAGTGTAAAATTTTCTTATCAAAACAATATTGGTTTCTTCAATTTGAAATATTTAAAATATAAGTATCCTAAACTATTATCAAGTTTTAAACGAAATAGATGTGACTGGGGTTACCGAAATTTTTGGAACTCAGACAGTAGCTGGAGAAGAACCAACCAAACTTAGTTAGAGACCTAAATTTTATCATAGCTAGATATATATATATATATATTTACTTTATCGCTGAAACAAGAAAAAATAGATTAAATGTGTGTGGAAAAGAAAAAGGGTCTTGGGTCCTTTTGGATCGTTTGACCTATTGATGGAGACATTACAATGGAGCTTGCCAATGGCGCGAGAGGAACATGCAATTTCATTACATTGTGATAAGTTAAATCCCGGAAAAGGTGGGGATGAAGGAAAACGACATTTTTGCAGCCAAACGAAAAAAAATGATAAAGTGAAATAGTGATAGAAAGATGAATTTTCAAAAAGCGAGCAAAATAAAATCAATATATGAACAAGAAAAATATACTAAAAAGGGAGAGAAAAATAATAGAGACAGAGCTTGTTAAATGGAAAACAAATGCAAACAGTAATAATTGTGGACCTATCCATGTTTCAGTAATTCGCATGTTTATTGTCGGAAAAAATAGTGTTCTTAGTAAACAATGACAGATTTAATTAGGGTCTTATGTCGAAATTTATTTTTAACCTGAATAGGTGACTATGTGTATATGTATCAAACTATCAATATCATACTCTCAGTGTATTTAAGACAATGCACATACTATACATAGCTAAAATCTCAATGGATAATTATGTTTTCGGTGTTTTTAATTGAAATGAGTAACAAGGCAAGTTCACAAAATCCCAACCAAAAATATAAAACGTAAAAAATATATAGTTCAAAAGTGTTAGCAATAAAACAAACAAAAATGTGTTAGCATGCAATTTTGGTATGCATATGCTAATGTTATGTCAAGCAATACGCTTCTATAATTCGTGATTTAAAAGATCAGTAATGATACTTAATTGGACGAAAACATAATATATTGTGTCAAAACAATTCAAATATTTTGAAATATTTTATCCAAAAACTATATTCTTGAAATAGAAATGACACTTAAGTATGTCAATTTGATTTCCAGACACATGATTTTCTTAGCAATATATGTAAATATTGCTTATAAATCTTATTTAGAAATATATGTTTAATTGTTTTCCCTTACTTCGGGATGCAAATGACCGAACATGGTTTTACAAAACCAAGTTAGAATCCGTGGGTCGAAGGAATCCGACAAAAATTCATATCAAATTTGGCTCGGAATAAGTTGGATCATCAGGAGTTAGTGTCCCTATACATTATAACCTCTATAAATTAATATTCGATAAATTAATAACATTTCTAAATTAATAAATTATCTCGTTTTCGAATTTGACAAATGTAATAATTTACACATTTTGATAAGATAATAAGATAATAATTTTTTGAAAATCTCTATATAAATATATGGTTCCATTAATAACATAAATTAATAATTATATAAATTTATTATATATAAGATATTTTAGTAAAATGTGATATTAATGTTGTTTATTTATTCGTAAATTTGTAATTTTGTTAGAGTTTATCTATATTTTTCTTAAAATATTAAAATAT
This sequence comes from Cardamine occulta, assembly GCA_028015245.1. Taxonomy (NCBI): domain Eukaryota; kingdom Viridiplantae; phylum Streptophyta; class Magnoliopsida; order Brassicales; family Brassicaceae; genus Cardamine; species Cardamine occulta. The sequence goes on along the minus strand of CM051389.1, from coordinate 15,506,606 downwards.
ATGATATTATTTTCTTAAATTACATCAAAAATTATTACAAAAATTTATATATGCAATGATTATTTCTTAATGTGTAAATGCATTGAAACACATCGAAGTATTGATACAATCTAAACCTCTGGTAAAAAGTCCCCCGTAACCCAGCAGATAAAGTACATTACATAGTCCGTTTTATCTTTATTTTTTTTACTTGTTAAAAAACATTTTTTAATTTCGGAAAAACTCTTTATAAATTAATAATTATTAATTTATTAATAAACTAATAATTTTTATAAATTAATAAAATTTTCCAGTCCTTGTATTATTAATTTATAGAGATTTAACTGTATGTAGTAGCTTAGCTATCGCATAAGCAAGTAAATTGATTGTTCGAGGTTTTGTTTTCATTTGTGGGAATATTACTATTACTGACATAAATGCTTTGATTTTCATCAGGAACAAAAAAAAAAAAAAATTAACCAACAAAATTAGCAACTTGGACAAACGTCTAATTGTTTATATTAATATTGTCAAGGAAATAGAATAGAATCTTGAAATTTCCTTTAAAGACATTTAAAAACATAGAGACATATCTATTTCAATATCTTTGCACGTGATTGATGATGTTTTATTATTTTTGGCTAACATATACTCCATATCCAAGTTAAAGCATTATTTTTTGAGTGGCAATAAATAATTTTCTATCAGGCAAATAGTCCATTCCAAAAATTAATTAAGGTAGCTAACTTTTCGTATCCCATAAACTAATAATCCATTCAATAAATAGTTTTTTGGTTTGTTTTTGTTTATTAAAATGACTCTACTATCCCGAAGCTATAGCATCTGATCATCCTAGGCGGTACCAATTAGCTATAATTACCTCGATAATGTTATGAGCCTCGGCTTAAAATATACAAATATGATATATCCACCATAATTGACGATCCGGTATTTGAATTCAATAAAAGTAAAAACATTGTAATAAGAGAATTATATAACCTTATGAAAAGGGGATTGATTAAATCTTTTTTTTTTATAAGAGATTGGGATTGATTAAATCTAGTCTCAACTTTATTCAGATTTCGAATACTCACCGACAGCATATATAAATACATAAACACATGCATATTTTGACTAAAAAATAAAAATATAAAGACATGCATATAATAAACCTATTCGGCTGTCTTTCCTTTAAACTAGAATTCGACTTTTTGTTTACTTGAATGTCATAGGTTCACCGGAAACCTATACTCTAATGACCACGATCGTCCATTCCATGATACAAGTTTATTTATTCTCCAACAGTTAATTTCCGACTATATAAATATCAATGAGCAAGCGCAAATATGAATAACCAAAATCCTACACGAATGTACAATATATAAAAATATATTTAGCTATTACATGCATGGTATGAGATATAAATTCTTACAAAATAAATGCTATATTTTTGGATTGCTTGTCAATTAATGTATCGAGAATTTTGCAGCATATTGCATACATGTGGCTGTAATACCAAAAGAACCAAATCACATTTTTTATAACAAAATATCTTTTATATACAGTGGTAGGATTCATAATTGAAATCCATTTATTACAATTTGAATTGGTCAAATACAAAATATCTTATACAGTAAAATCTCTATAAATTAATAATGTTAGGACCGGAATATTTTATTAATTTAGAAAGGTTATTAATTTATCGATAAATTACTAATTATTAATTTATAGAGAGATTTCATAATTTTAAAATACAATTTATATTTAAAGTAAAAATTTGAAATAATACTTTAATATTTTTAGCGGCAGTTACATATTATGAAACAATTATCGTATATGCGATGTAATTTGAAAAGATAATACCATATGTTTTTGATGTAATATAACAAAATTATAGATATATTACAAAAAATACAAATTTATGAATAAAAAAATAACACTAAAGTCATAGTTCACTAAATTATCTTAGTTATATTTGATAGTTTTATATAATTATTAATTTATGATATTGATGGGACCATATAATTACATAGAATTTTCAAAAAAATTATTATCTTATTATTTTATCAAATTATGTTAAATATTACATTGACCCAACTCGAGACTAGAAAAATTTTATTAATTTAGAGAAGTTATTAATTTATAGAGTATTAATTATAGAGATTTTAATGTACCAGTAAAATTTTATACAATCCATTTACTATTGAGTTACCACTTACCATTAGTCGATTTCGGCGTTGATGATTGTGGTCTCTGAGTCGTCGAGGCAAAGGATTTGTCGTTGTTAACTTGAATTTTTAGCTGGTGAAAGCTCGATGGTTGTTAAGAAGAGACGATAGAACTATGGTAATCCCGGCTCGGATGAGCGACGAAGCGATTTTGTCGCTAAAACCATTTGTTTTTGTCGACTCTTCCATCTCTTTTTGCAAGATTTGATTATTTTTGTTTATATCTCTCGTTTATTGGTTCGGTGGCACAACATGTATTGCTCTGGGTACGAATTTTTTCAATGTAGATGTATAGTTTACTCTTTTTTTTTTTACAATTATTTGGTTGATTGATTCATTAACATAGTCTATATTGCTGTGCGTGGATATATTTTCTTTTGAAAAAAATTATGACTAAATGAACTCATTATTGTCGAAGCAAACGTGGATATAATATAATAAGCTACATTTACATCATAATATGGTGGTTTCTCTGTATGTAGACCAAATTTTTTTTTCCCGAGTTTTATATGTTTTTGAGCATTCTTCTTTAGATATTTAGCAGTATATTTTATTGATTATTTTAAACATATGTACTCTTTTCTCTTTAAAATTTTGATTAATGAGAATATTTGCGAAGGGAAAAAAAAAAACTTTCTTTACAGTAACGTTGATAATAAATCAGTTAGTACATAGCAATTTGGTCGCCTTCTTTTTTTTTGGTTCTTTTGCTAATGTATCTACAATCATGTTTGATTTTCTCCTCACACATTTTTTTAAACTGGAATAATTAATCAGTTATCAACGTAAATTTTAGACCAAGTTCCATGTTTAATCACAATGCAAATGGAAAATTGAAAATTAGTGTGGATTATTTGATCATGAATAATTGTTATAGATACGAGGCGTGCCTCATATATAAATTAGCAACGAGTTAATTGACTCAAATAAATAAATCACTTACAAATGGAGTATAAAATTACGGACATAATTTACCAAAAATAAAGAAGTAGCCAATTTATAAATGGCAGTCAAACGCCACCCAACAACCAGTCTCAAAGCGCCGTCAACAAACAGAAGGATCTAAAGCGCCGAACAAATCGGACGGAAGACGACAAAAATAGCCAGCGAGTGCCACGTCGCTCCTCCTTCTCTCCCGCCGACGATCCTGACGGCGTTACGGTGACGGACTTATTTATTTATTTTATTTAATTTCAATATGGGAAGTATAACTAGTGGCCCAATACTTAGCCCAAATTACCGTAACGTCACCAACGCACAACTCAACACAGCTGGAAATGGGCCCACGTGAACCCCTCCATGCAAACTTATCGCTTGCTCTGCTTCGTTTCTTCCATCAATATTTTTATTTCCATCGATTTCTTTCTTTTCTTTGCAAATAAAACCAAAGCAGTATTTATTTCGTGTTTTTTCTAATATTACTATTACTAATTTTGTTGCGAAAAGAATGAAAGTTTTTTACCGTTACATTATATTTTTATGTTTCATAGTGTCATATCATTTAGTTTCTAACCAATAATTAAAAAGTAGACTTTCAGTATTCTTATCTATTTTTATTATTTAAAACCTATACAATTTTGTGACTGTATTAATCTCAATGATTAATTTATAAGAAAGGTGTTTCTTGTGAAATTCAAAAAGCAATATCTGAAATTAATATTATTTGATTTATAATCAAAGTACGCAAAAGATTCATGAATCATGATACATTTGTGCTTCAACAAGAAAAATAAACAAAACCTTAAAAAAAAAAAAACACCAAATAATGAAAATGATGAATTGTTTTATTGTGCCGCCGAATTTCCTGCGATAAATAAAAAACAAAGACAAAAAAGCTACCAATCAAAATAAAATAAATTATTGTCAGAGAACCTTTGGGGCCCACTAACTCTCATGTTGCTACAAAAACGAGAACCAGCAATTAGACGACGACGAACAACGACCTCTCCTCATGAAACCTCAACTGATTCATACTTCTCCAAATTCTCTCTAATTTAAATCTCTCAGGTTTACGCAAATTTCAAAATCTGAAGAAGAAGCTCCAAAGGATTTGTGATGGATCCATGTCCATTTGTACGGCTTACTATAGATTCACTAGCGCTGAGACTACCGGAGACAGCGACGAACAAGCAAATCGGCGGTGAAGTACATCCTTCGTCGACGCCTTGTTACTGCAAGCTCCGGATCAAACATTTCCCCTCACAGAAAGCGCTTCTACCTCTCTCTTCCTTCTCCGACGCTTCGTCTCCGCCGGAATCCTCCACTTCAGCTCCGGGATTTCACCTCGACGCCGATGCGATCCGACGAGTATCCGGTAAGAAGATCTCACTCCGAGTCTCAGTCTACGCCGGTCGTACTGGCCACACTTGCGGCGTCGCCTCCGGTAAACTTCTAGGCAAAGTAGAAGTAGCGGTGGATCTCGCGGCGGCGCTATCTAGAACCGTCGCGTTCCATAACGGTTGGATGAAACTCGGTGGAGAAGGAGAGAAACCGTCGGCTAGACTACATCTATTGGTTCGTGCTGAACCGGATCCTCGGTTCGTATTTCAATTCGGAGGTGAACCGGAATGTAGCCCTGTGGTTTACCAGATTCAAGGGAATATTAAACAGCCTGTCTTCAGCTGCAAATTCAGCTCCGATCGTAACGGAAGATCTCGGTATTAGCCTACTTCATGATCTAATTTGACGAATTTGGTTTACAAATTTTACAATTGTTCTTGAGATTTGTTTTGGGTGAAATTGTTGTGTGTTTGGTTAGGTCACTACCTTCAGGATTCACATATAGTAGCAGAGGATGGATCACAAGAACACTATCAGGTGACCAATGGGAGAAGAAACAAGAGAGAGAGAGAAAAGGTTGGATGATAACGATCCATGATCTATCAGGATCTCCTGTAGCAGCAGCTTCAATGATCACTCCTTTCGTGGCATCTCCAGGGTCTGATCGTGTCTCTAGATCTAACCCTGGAGCGTGGCTCATACTCAGGCCTCATGGGACTTGTGTCAGTAGCTGGAAGCCGTGGGGTCGTCTTGAGGCATGGCGTGAGAGAGGAGCTATCGATGGATTGGGTTACAAGTTCGAGCTCGTGAGGGACAATAGTACTAGCACCGGCATTCCTATTGCAGAAGGTAAATGTATCTTTTAATACAATGTTAGATTATATTATATTGTGGTCATATGCTATATAATCCTAATTATGCGTAATTATAACCGACCAAATTATCCTTTATGGTAATCTGAATGTATTGTAACTAGTAACCCATAAGCTACCTAAATACCAAAACTACCCTCAAGATGTATGAAATGTCCGAAATCCGAATCATCTTATCCTTGCACCAAAATATGTATATATTTTATTTAGTAAGGTTAATTTGAACTTCAGAAAAAAAATTCCAGATTAACATATAACTTGGGAGATATAAGAATGTTTTAGCTAAATATCCGAGTTAGTTATCCAAAAATCTAAGACATTTTTAAATCTGAAATACTTAAAGAACTATTTTAAAAATGTATGAAAAATCGATCTAATTAAGTTTGGATTTATTTTGAGTATTGTTTTCAATTGTTAGTCCTCTCGTTCGGATAGTAGTTTTAAATATCAAAAATACCCTTAATCGACATTACATGATTTGCTAAATGCTAACCCAAATAAACAGTCCTAAATATAGCTCTTGATGAGGTTATCCCATAAAGCTGGATCTTAAATTCTTAATGAATAAATTGAAAAATGGAAACAGGGACAATGAGCACAAAACAAGGAGGGAAGTTCAGCATCGACAGAAGAGTGAGCGGGCAAGGAGAGTCGCCGGCAAGATCATCGCCGGTGAAAGGGTTCGTGATGGGTTCGAGCGTCGAAGGAGAAGGGAAAGTGAGCAAGCCGGTGGTCCATGTGGGAGCACAGCACGTGACTTGCATGGCCGATGCAGCTCTCTTCGTCGCTCTCTCCGCCGCCGTTGACCTAAGCGTTGACGCGTGTCAGCTCTTCTCTCGTAAGCTCCGTAAAGAGCTCCGTCACGACGACCAAAGCTCTGTCACGTGAAAATATATTATCAGTGAAGACACGTACGTACATTTTGACTTAACAAAGGCCGATCCATGATTTCGGTTTTTTCATTTTTTTGTTGGGATCAATTTGATGTGGTAATTCGACAAAGCTGTATAGACAACGATCTTTGTGTTGTTTGTATCATATTTATTTATTTTTTGGTTCCTCTCCATGTATATTGATTATTTTCATTATTTGATATCTTCATTTTTTTTATTCTTTTTTTTCGGTCAAATATTCATTAGCTTTGTTAATCTTCTTTTTCACTTGTGAAAGCTGGAAAGGTTATGGATCTTAATTGGAGTTATACATATTGAATTATTGATTATGAATTTATGATCATTCATTCGTATATTATTTATGCGCTTTTGGTCAGCCTAACACATTAATTGTACAGAGATATTAAGTTTTTGTCAGCCCAACCCACTAATCGTTCTGTGAATCTACCACTAACACTTTTATGAGTTTTGTGAATACACACTTTTTATGTGTTTATGTACATGCATTAATTGTTTTGTTAATTTTGTACACGTAAACAATAAACACACTATTTTTATGTCTTTATGCATTTATAATAACTCAAATTAAAACATTTCAAGATAAAATATTTTTTTTACGAAAATAGTGATGAAGTCTGCTACTTTGTTTGTGGTTTCATGTGTTTTCTTGTCTTTCATTACAGCCAATCTTTATGGTAAGTTGATAACATACTAGTATTTTTGGTTTTGAATTTGATTTGTTATTCAATATATATTTTTAAACCTATGGAAACTGGGACAACCATGGATCAAAATATCCAATCTTAGCCTTATGTCAAACAGAACAAACATTTTTATAGTTATACCTCACTCGATGACTCGAATCCGACCGCGGTAGTGGATTAATCTGCTTATCTTTTATTTTTGTTTTATGATCATAACATTGATGGTTTTGTAAAAAAAAAAATGTAGCTTTTACTATGGTACAAAATGGTGTGGAGCAAAAGCGATGTCAAAAGACCATTGACCCAAACAATTTTTGTCAGATCAGCGATTGTCGTCAACACTGCTCTGCGCAGTTAAATGGAGTTGGGAAATGTTTTGACGATCCCAAGATTCCTGGAACATCTAATTGTGGTTGTACTTACAACTGTTAGAATGTAAATTTTAAATGACAACGCTGTTCCTAAGAATCAGCCACTTGGTATAGCAGCTGATTTGGTTATAGATAACAATATTCTCACAAAAACTGAATTTGGCATTTGGGAAGAGTAAGAAGGTCGTTAGTGATTTGTAGTTTCTTGTCCTTATCGTCTATTGCAGCATCAATTTCCACTTTGATCAGTTGAAGACGATCCATTTGGCTCAAGAAAAGCTTCAGTTGTCTCAATTCGTTACCACTTCCTCTATACCCATAAATCTCTAGCACCTTCACTACATTCGCATTAACGCAAAAACCAGTATAGCTGATACAGTGCAAGCCCTGGAGAGGGAGAGCATAACCATATTATACACAATTATAATAAGATAGTATACTAAATGTCCAAGTAACAACAAAACAAATATACCTTGAGGACAATAGTTTCAAGCTTTGGAGCATTATCTATCAGAATTGTAAGCTGCTTCAGACCTCGGTTCATATCCGTCTCCAAAGAGAGTTTGACAAGGTTTTCAAACCGAGGAAAACTTTTGCCCCAACCATATTTCCAATAATCATGGAGTCTACACAAAACCTGCAATACAAACTAGTGGTCATAGACATGATCAGACAAGAGGAAAGGGAATGTAAGGAACTAAGGATTTTAAACCTTAACGGTTTTGGAAGAGAGGTAAAGGATGTCAACGTTTCTCATATAAGCTATTGAATCCGTTAGATTATCCATGTGGGAAGTTCTTGCATGTCTTTTTCTCAATATATCAAGATCGATGCGGGCTTCAACAAGGGAATCCAAGAAATTGGCGGATTCGATACCTAATGTAGAGTAATTAGAGTAGTCAAGGTAGACAAGACTCGGTGTTTCAAATGCGATTTGTTCCCATCTTCTGCGAATTGTGAGTCTTTTGAGGGTTTTGTGGGATATAATGTCGGGTGGTAGTGGAGCTTCTTTGGGGTCACTGTAAAAGTAATTTAGGAAAAGTTCCTCAAGCAATGGGCAACCTTGAAGCATCACTGACCAAAAGTGTCCGCGAACAACCCAAATTTTAGGTAAAACGTAAACTGTATCGAGAGAGAGACTCTTGAACAATGGAAGGAACACTTCTGAAGATTCAGTTCCAATATAAAGCTCTTTCCCTAATGTCAGCTTAACCAGAGTCTTACTTGTGAATAAACCTGAAGGAAGAGGACGTGGTGACCTAGTGGTCTTTATACCAAGATCCAGCTCCGACCCGCCTCGTTCCAAGGCATTGGTTATCCATCGATTAGTCTGAGCCACGTTTTGAAGATCCTCTCGATATTTTAATGAGAATTTGTTTATGTGTTTTTGTTACAAGAAAGTGTTTTGTCAACAAATTCCCTGAAGCTTTGCTCGATCTCGTCACGTCTTCTTCGTCACGTCTTCTTCGTCTTTGTCTTTCACCTTGTTTGGGATTCAAGAAATATGACTGATCAAAGTCTAAATGGTGTTGAGATGAAAAGAGACGAATCATCAGTGTGAACGGAGTTCTCCATCGTTTGGACAGAGTTGTGGATGAAAGATAAGATAAGATCTGAGCAAGTCTCTCGTCTGGAAGAGAGCTGATTGCATCTCCGGACTCAGATTCCGTCGCCAGGAGTCCCTAAAATTCGCTAGAACTTTTGCTTGAGAGTGACGAGAACGAGACTCAAAGGAGACGAACCCTAATTTTCTCTGCCGCAGAATTCAAATTTAAAGGTTTGGTAACTTTCGAATCCATTAGCGGTCGGCCCATTTAGCTTTAGTGTTGGGTTTTGATGTGGTGGTCTGTTAATGTTATGATGTTTGATTGTTCAACATCATATATGTCTCATTAGTACGAGAGGGTAATGAGAATGACAGAACATAGATCATAAAAAGATCTACGTATGAGCTAATTTTTTTTGGTAAGAAATTTAAGTGGCGGTAAAATTTGACCATGCACCCCTAAAAATATGTTAACAAATATATGTGGCATTGGCAAAGTAAATGCTTAATAGACTTATGAATTATGATGACCCACGAACGACATTGCTAATTAACAACCGATTATGTATGGATATTTATTTAGTTAGTCCTATTAATTAATGCTTTTTTTCAATAGTCAAGCTTAATTTTCGGTTGACCATTGAAAACCTTAAATTTCAAATTTTATTCACTTTCCTTTTAATAAATTTTTTCTCATTTATGTTTATTACATATCTTTTATATGATGATAAAGAAAGAAAAAATATGTTCCCCCTGACTGACAACCACTATATAAACATTACTACACAGTCATTTAAAACAAAAATCATACAACCAAAAAGCTTTTCCTTATAACCTCTAATTTACAAAACATCCGTAATTTTGTTTGTTGTGATATTACTCATGGCCAAGTTATCATGTTCTTGTTTCCTTGTACTCGTGCTTGTGTTCTCAGGTAATCTCCTATTTTTTATTTCCAAATATCTAAAATGTTATCATAAACTGTTAATTATGTGACTAGTTTAATTGCCCAAACTTATGTTCTTATATCCTTCTACTGATGCATGTATTCTCAGGTAATCTCATATATTTTCTATTTCCACAAATCTAAATGATACTATCAAAATTTTGTATTATTTGGTTGCTTTAACCACCCGATATTTTGTTTTTTGTAGCTTTCTTAATGGTTGAAAGAGCTCAAGGAAAGCAATGTCATATAACCATTGACCAAAGCAATTATTGTGAGCTCAGCGATTGCCGTGAAAACTGCTATGCGTATTATAATGGAGTTGGAACATGTTTTGACGATCCTAAAGTTCCCGGACCTTCTAACTGTGATTGTCTCTATAATTGTTAGAAAGCTGATTTTAAAAGTTGTGATAATATAATTTGAGTTAATATTTCTCTAATCGATTTGAATAAAACTTTCAGTGATGTGCATTTTACAAATGATTGAATAATTCATTTCGAAAAATTGCGGAGATGTCAGTAATTTTGTTTTTTGTTATTTTATACCTTTCTTGATTAGATTCACAATAAAGATAACAATTAAATAAATTATCTTATAAATTTATTTTCATATTTAGTTTATATATTTTTTCTTCATGGCAATTAAATATTTTATATCTTTCTATATTATTTTTTCTTCATGGCAAGATTCAGAATAAACAAAAAGAGGACTAATGCCTTACAAAAGATTCAGAATAAACAATAACTAATACCTTCACTACATGGCTCTGATTAATCCATGGCTAACTAATGCCTTAGAACAAGGTGTCTCGGAGTATCATGCATACAAAAGTTTATGGTTATTTTTCTATCAGATTCCATTAACATGGGTTGTTTGTTCCGCGAATTATACCATCACCATTTTTAAAAATTTTATTTTCCCAATTTTGTGCAAATGGACAAAACTTAAATAGATAAAGACACGTTTAATTAAAAAACGAATTAAATTAAATTAATTTTTATTTTATTGTTTGTCACATTCGTATAAGTATTCGATAGAGCTTAAATTCCAAATGTGTACACATTTTCAAGAACAAAAATAAATTTAATTAATTAATTTTTAGTCACATTCATAAAAGTGTTCGATGGAGATTAAATTGCAATTCTGTACACTTTTTAAAAGAAAAAATAAATTAAGTTAAGTTAAGTTTTTTTAAATTATTATGCATATTTATTCATCAATAATATATATTTTCATAATTTTAAAAAATTAAATAAAAATTTTAATTGATGAAAAATATACAAAAATTAGATTTTTTTTTTCTTCTAAAAATATAATCTCATAAATTTTTAATCGTACAGCGAATAATGTACAATTATGAATTAAAAAACTATTTATGCATATTGATTTATTTATTTAGTTAATGATTTTTTTCAATAGTCAAGCTTATGTTTCGGTTGACCATTAAATGAAAACCCTGAAATTGAATTGAAAATCGAAATTGTGTTGAAAATTGAATTGAAATCGAGTTACAGCGAATTATGTACAATTATGAATTAAACAACTATTTATGGATATTGATTTATTTCCTTAGTTAATGAGTTTTTCAATAGCCAAGCTTATTTTTTGGTTGACCATCAAATGAAAACCTTAAATTTTCAAATTTTATATATCCACTTTCCTTTTAGTAATTGTTTTTCTCATTTATGTTTACTACATTTTCTTTTTATATGATGATAAAGAAAGAAAATACACCTCAGACCTGACTGACTACCACTATATAAACATGACTAAACAGTCATTTAAAACAAAGATCAAACAAAGAAAAAGCTTTTCCTACCTCCAATTTACAAAACATCCGTAGTTTTGTTTGCTGTATTATTCATGATGGCCAAGTTATCACGTTCTTGTTTCCTTGTACTTGTGCTTGTGTTCTCAGGTAATCTCTTATTTTCTATTTTCAAATATCTAAAATGCTATCATGAACTGATAATTATGTGACTAGTTTAATTGCCCAATCCTATGTTCTTATATTCTCGTACTAATGCTTGTGTTCTCAGGTAATCTCATATATTTTCTATTTCCAAAAATCTCAAAAAATACTATCAAAATTTTGTATTTTTTGGTTGCTTTAACCACCCAATATAATACTTTTGTAGTTTTTTTAATGGTTGAAAGAGTTGAAGGAAAGCAATGTCATATAACCATTGACCAAAGCAATTATTGTGAGCTCAGCAATTGCCGTTTATTATGCTTTTCGTATTATAATGGAGTTGGAAAATGTTTTGACGATCCTAAAGTTTCCGGACCTTCTAACTGTGATTGTCTCTATAATTGTTAGAAGGCTAATTTTTAAAAGTTGTGATACTACTATTTAATTTTAGATTTCTCTAATCGATTTGAATAAAACTTTCGGTGATCTGCATCCTTACATATAACAGATTAAATTCAGAAAATTGTGGAGATGTCAGTCACTACTTTGTTGTTACTTTTTATACCTTTTTCTAATGAGATTTCACAATATAAGTAACAATAAAATAAATTATCTTATAACATGGAGTAGATTATTAAAAAAATCTGCGGGTGAGCCAAATTTTTATAGCAAGAAATTTAAGTGGCGGTCTGATTAGACTGTGGAACCTAAAAATAACGTTAAGAAATTTAAGAGGCAAAGTAAATTCTTAAAAACCGATTATATATGGATATTGATTTATTTAGTCCTATAATTAGTTATGAGTTTTTCAATAGTCAAAAGCCTATTTTTGGTTGACCATTAAGTGAAAACCCTTAATATTTTATAACTTTCATTTTATTTTATTATATTTCTCATTTATGTTTATTACCTGACTGACTACCAGTATATTTATACTGACTACCAGTATATATATGTGCTACACTGTCATTTATAACAAAAATCAAAGAAAGATTTTTTTTTGCCTATAACCTCTAATATACAAAATACCCGTAATTTTGTTTGTTGTACTATTCGTCATGGCCAAGTTATCATGTTCTTGTTTCCTTGTATTAATGCTTATCTTCTCAGGTATTCTCATAAATTTTCCATTTTCAAAAATCTAAAAACATTATAAATTTTTTTTGAAGTGTGCGGTTGTTTTAACTGTACGTTCAATATTTTGCTTTTGTAGTTTTTTTAGTGGTTGAAAGAATCGAGGGAAAGCGATTTCATATAACAATTGATCCAAGAACTCCATGTAATCTTGTTGATTGTCGTTTAAGTTGCTATTCGGGTTATAATGGAGTTGGAAAATGTTTTAACGATCCTAAAGTTCTCGAACTTTCTAATTGTGGTTGTCTCTACAATTGTTAAAAGACTAATTTTAAAAGATTTTGATATTAATTATAATTTAATTTGAGATTTCTCTACTCGATTTGAATAAAATTTTCAGTGATCTGCATCTTTACATATGATTGAATGAATAATTTCAGAAAATTGTGGAGATGCCAGTCACTACTTTGTTGCTATTTTATACCTTTTTCTAATATATATATATATATTAGAAAATAAAAAGGACAATTAAATAAATTGTCTTATAAATTTATTTCCACGTTTAGTTTATCTATTTACACAGTAACTTTTCACTTGTATGTTGTACTAAAATTCTGTCAATGTTAGGTTGAAGAAGAATCATATATTTTGAACATTTTTAAAAACGTTCATACAGTTTGAACATTGATTCAGCGAAATTGTATTATAGGATGTGATCAATGATATTCAGCGAAAAGTCATGGGAGTAATGTAATATTTGAGTCATGATGACTCCCATGACTTTTCTTCTCCTCTCTTTTAGCCGATATGATCTTCTTTACCAATTGATCGAAAACCGCAACAGCTCTTCTCTACTCCTACACCAATCCAATAGTACTGGAACTGGAGCTTCCACAAGAAAACCAGTTTGATATGTCTATAGGAAATCCTCTATACAAGATCGTCCACCGCATTACCAAACTCAGCTTTAGGTGTTTCAATGGATAGACATCGATCTTGGATCATACCCAGTCATCAAAATCGAAATTAGAGTCACACATGGAAAAATCGTGCCTCAATTCCTGACCATTCATACAGATGATAAATGACTAGACGACAAGGGCATCTATAAATCATATTTGTAGTGGATAGTTGCCGACACAAAAAAAAAAAAAAAAAAAAACTGGGTCGTTGGATTTTAAATTGAATATTTGCCACGTTTTCGTTTATATCGAAAGGGACTTTGGCGTTGTAAGAAAAAAATATCTTGCTGCATAGTAAGTTAGTAACTATTTTCCTGTTCATTTTATATCTACTTTTCCTTTTTAAATCTGATACTATATTTGTACGACAAATATGATTTTGTTAATATTAAAATGAAAATTGTTTAGAGGTACTAGAGTCACCTAAACTAAACTGCACATGGCGATCGGTGAATTTGTCTAATCCAACATGAGTGATTTTATCATAATTATGGATTATATATATATATATATTATTAAAAATATAAATTTATTTAGCATATATTAATTTTATTTTTGATAATCTGAAAAATCTATGAAATCTATATTGATCTCCTGAATCTGTAAAATTTTAGTGATATAAAAAAGCATGTTTAAAGTTTAGTGAAAAAGAAACATAATGAAAAAATTCGGAGTCAAACTCGGCTGTGATGAAAGGTTGGTTACAATTAATCTATAGTATAGTACTACAAGTTTACATTTTATAGATCTAACATAGGAGTACTAATTATTATGATCATAATAAAACTAAAGAAGCAAGAATTTATTCGAGTATCTCGTGAGGTGTGCAGTTTTTTTAACAATCATTGAATAGTGGAGAAAGACCAGAAGGTGAGCTATATATATTGGAATAAGACCATTGGAGCTCCTACAAAGGGTGCAAGAAATTCTTCATCGTCGATACGTTGTTTCTTTTAAATTTCGCTTAAATAAAGAATATGTATCTATTATCCGAAAAAGAAAACTATACCGAAGTACATTCTCGGTTTCAAATTAATCAGTTCTATTGTGCCATATGTTAGCTTGCTTCTCGGAATCTTGGAATTTCATCGGTAGAGAATAAACTGGTCCAGTAACATGAAACCCGGTTTTCATTGGCAATCAGAGAGAATATTTAAAAGGTCTTTATTCATATCAAGTAGCTAATGCATCTTAACATTATACATAGATTATGGGTCTAGTTTAACAAGAAATCATTTAGTAGATTTAAGCTTAGCAATCGTAAACACAAGAGCAAATACTGTTGTCTTTTCCGTAACAAAGGCAACTCCCGCTATTCTTTTGTAAACAAAGTGGTTGACATTTTTGAAAGCTAAGGTTTGGGATCGTCCAACTACACCTTTTTGGTCCCTCTCCCTCTGAAATTGCCAAAGCCAAACAAGCTAAAAACAAAGAAATTGTTTTAAAATGGTCATGAACGATCTAGATGCATCGATCTCAAGATTTAATATTTGAGTTTTATAACATGTTTAATGAAATGCAATGCATACAACTTTGTACCTGAGAGAACAAACATGGAGATGAACAGATACGAACACAAAAGTAGTTTGGCCATGACTTGCGGAAAAAAATAGAGGATAGTAATCTAATACTATTTGTTTGGAGAAAATTTTGATATTGAAAGTGGAATAAAGAATTTTATAGATTATATAAGTGACAAGAGAAAGATATAAAACAAATATTACATTTAAAGGAGTTGTAATATCATCATATCTTATTAGTTTGTATGGTTAGATATTTTACCTTTTTCGGGTTTTACTTTGGGGGATATATTGATATATTGATTTACTGGATCACTGATTTTCTGAAATGTGTTATATGACAAGAGAAACATATATGAAAAAAAAAATTCATTTAAAGAAGTTCTAATCATCATATATCTTATTAGTTTGTATAGTTCGATATTTTACCAGCGGCGGCGACTAGGGATCGGATTTGGACGATCGCAGCCGTTGCAGATCTGCCGGCGATGATTCACGGCTGGCTCCTCCTCCATCGTCACTGCTCTGTCACGTGAGTGATTTCAAAGGAAATTACAAGTCTAGTCAACCGTCAACGATACGGTAAGTTGAGAAAAAAAAATCTCAAACGCAGCGAGTTAACGCTACACGCCCAAAAACTGTGAGTACTACCATACAGATTTAGGTAAATTCAGCGAACTGACAAAAAACCAAGTGAGTAGTTTTTTTTTTCTTAACACTAATGTTAAAAGGGTATAATTATCAAAAATAACCAAAATAGCAACAATACAACTATTGCATTATAAAAACGCAGCGTTTAATGATGAGAGCCAATTTACTTTTTTTTTTAAAAATATTATATTAAATTTCACCACATCTTTTAAAACCTACTCTGCCTACTTTGAACCATACCCCGGTTGGAACTGATTCAGCCTGATCATGATTTTATTGCAAAATAAAAAGAAAACTAGTTTCTTCAGATTCTGATAGATTTTTCAATTAGAGATGATCAAAGTTGGTTCAAGTATGAAAGTTAGAGAAGAGCAGTGATGAATTTCAAAGAAGAAAATGTCTGCGGAGCTTAAAGAAATGGATGCTACTGAGTTCCAGCACACTCCTTACTACTGGTGTTGTTCTTCTTTCCCGTCTTTCACTTGCTATTATACGTGTTTATGAAACGGGTTCTGATCTGTTTGTTGTTTTCATCTCCAATGAGAAGCAGCAGGCAAGTTGTTGCTGTAACGCCCTTAAAATTCTGATGGAACTAATGAGATACTATCATACTACCAAATGAAATAGATCTAAATAGAAGAATTAAAATTGTTACTTAAAGTACTAAACAAGCTCTTTATAAAAGTGGTTGGCGTAACACCCTTAAAATTCTGGTGGAATTCTCTTGTGATTCAAAACACCAAAACAACGTTGTTGTTTTTCTAAGATAAATACATTACATTAGGAAGGTAAACGTAAATAGATCAAAAAATGAAGGCCATACTATACGTATGTACATATGGTTTCGGCTTGGAGTACTATTGTGCCATAGACTGGGCAACCCAATTTTCTCGTCGGTCAAGTTTTAAAAATCCTGGAATTTCATCGGTTTAAGAATGAACCGTTCAATCACATGAAATCCGGATTTCATTGGCAATGAAATACAAATACTTATTTTATCAAAACAAAAATGAAATATTATATTTAAAAGATATTTATTCATATGACCATATCCTCCAAATACATGGAGTCAAAAAAATTAAGACACCATAACATTAAATATTTTCGGTCTAGTCTAACAATTGTAAGCACAAGTGCAAAATTGGTAGTTGTTTCCGGTACAAACGCCGTTCCCATTGTACTTTTGAATACAAAGTGGTTGACATTCTTGAAAACTGCATGGCTGCTTGCTAAGTTTCAGGTTCACAGTACATCTTTTTACATTCCCTCCCTCTGCACTTGGCAAAGCCAAAAAAGCTAAAAACAAATAAAACTTTTAAAAAGCTTTCAAATGAATCTTAAGTATATTAAATAAACGAATGAGCTCAAATATATCTAAATCTGGAATGCTAAAAATATATGAAGGTGCAATATTTAGATACCAAGTGATATCGATCTATCTAATCCGTCAAGATCACACTCAATCGTTTTTTTTTTTTTTGAATCTAAAAAATTATGTCTTTCAAGAATTAATATTTGAGTTTCATATAACATGCTCAATGAAATACAAGGCATATATACGAATTTGTACCTGAGAGAACAACCATGGCGATGAACACGTACGAACACAATATCTTGGCCATGACTTGCGGAAAAAATAGAGGATAGTATTAATCTAATAATTATTTGTTTGGAGAAATTTTTTGATATTGAAAGTGGGATAGAGGAAGAACGTTTTTATAGATTATAAATGACAAGATAAACATAGATTTTTTGTAAAAGTATTTTATAGAAAAAAATTTCAAATAAATGTGAAAAGTAAAAAAAATGTTCCTTAAAAAAAATCTAATGATCATATCTTAATAGTTTGTATGCTTATGTAACCCATGACATCTGGGTCCAATTATCTCTTAGTCAACAATATGCTTAGATATTTTACTTTTTATGTAAATATGAAAAAGAAACATAGTAGATCTGGTTTTCAATGGTTTGTTTAAGAAAACAAATGGTGGGGAATAGGAAAAGACACTAATTTTTTTTATGAATAATGGATTCAGGAAATCTATCAATTTAAATATACGAACGCCGAGGTTTTCATCTTAGCTTATTTTATACATCTTACTATTTTATTAATTACATAAATTCATATAATTTAATTATATTAGCTATTTTTTAGTTTTTATACATGGTATGGTAACATAATAACATATGTGACATATATGATATTAATTATATTATAAATCAAATGTACATAATAATAATAGTACATATACATGTTCGACTCTATATAAAATATTAAATAAATAAAAGTTTACATAATACTAATACTTAATTTCCAACTACGACAAAATAACGGTCGGCAAATTCATTTTTTATTCTACAGAAAGAATATGTAATATATTATAATCATAAATCATGTAACTGCTAAATTCAAAATAAATGAAAAAATTGTTCAAGTTATATCCTAGTTATAAATGCATGAGAGACGCACAGGGAAAAAAAAAATCTATTTCTAGGAAATACCGAAATAGTATAATTAAAATTTTGTTTGATTAGGTTGATTACTATAATTCCGGCATGGTGAGAAGGTGCGGACAGTTAATCAATGCAGTCAACCCTACATTTTTCAATATTCATTAATCACTTCCCTTTTATTATTTTCTTAGTTTAATCCCTGCTTAGATTTTTTTCGTGAATTAAAAAAAAAAACAAATCATGTACCCGTCTATATATATAGACACAAATTAACACTAGAACAAAGTCACTTCCAGAAAACAATACCGCATAGAAAATAGCTTTCCTTTTATCATCTCTAATTTTCAAAACATTAGTAAGTTTCTTCTGCTGTGATATTGATCATGGGCAAGTTATCATGTTCTTGTTTCCTCATACTTATGCTTGTGATCTCAGGTAATTTCATTTTTTCCACTTCCAAACATCAAAAACGTATTTAATTGACAATTAAATATAAATATATACGTGTACATATGGTTTCACATCATAACATGATGTTTTACTTATATAGGATTTTCAGTGGTTCAAAAAGCCAAGGGAGAACTATGTCATATTATCCTTGATCCACAAACTCCATGTTACCTTTCTGATTGTCGTCTGAGCTGCTATGCGGGGTATAATGGCGTTGGAAAATGTACTGAGATTCACAAAGCTCCTGGCAAACTTTTTTGTTGTTGTACTTATAATTGTTAGAGAGAAAAATTTAATTCAAATCATAATATTATTTAATTAAGAAAATAAGAAGAAAATATTGGGAGTTCCCGTAATTTCTTAAAGTTCTAATTTTGATGAATATATATATATTTAAATGCAGAATATATAGTTCTATCACTGTTGTTTGTTACATTATCATTCATAATAGTATTTTTAATTGATTTTAACATTTTACAATGATAATCCACGGTCTACAACAGACGGATCTATAGACCATATATAAAAAAGCGGACAACTCTATGTACAATATTAATCCGCAACATACAAAGATCATTTTGCAAGGCTCAACTAGCAACAAGCAAATGAGCCTTAACCTAGTAGATGTGGTCTAATAGCTGGGGACCTGGAGCCGAAACTCCGTAATTGGCTGCCTTCTAAATTTGATCCATTCATTGGAAACTTTACGTTTATCTATTGGATAAGTTGGCTTCTAGGCTTAAGCTAAAAAAATCACATAATGGAGGGTATCCCAAGAACCACTTCATTACAAAACCACACCTAACCCAGACTGTGTGGACGTGGTAGTTCTCAACCAAGAACACGTGGGTGTGTACGAATACATTGCATCCAATCAATCCCCTTTAAAGTCGCGGCGAATCTCCTTCTTCTATATGCAGAATACAATAACTGGCCAATAGCCTCAATAATGGCGTTTCCACGTAGCAGCTCGATTTTGTTCTTTATTTTCTCTCTATTATCCATCTTGATTAATCCAGCGATCTCTTCTCGTACCTCACCCTTCATCAAGCGCTCTTCCGTCACTTCCTACTGCGAGAGCTGGAGACTAGCTTCCGAGACCAACAATGCCGGAACATGGAAGGTGGTTCCATCCAGATGCGAAAACTACGTTAAAAACTATATTAACAGAGGCCAGTTCAACGAAGATTACAATCTAGTGGCTGATTACGCCATCGCCTACGCTAAAACGGTCAAGCTTGGTGGCGACGGCAAGGACGCGTGGGTCTTTGACATTGATGAGACACTTCTCTCGAATCTCGAGTACTATAAGGTCCATGGTTATGGGTAATAACATAATATGCTCTCTCTATTCTTAGTCGTTGGGTCTTTGTTTATCATTATGTGTTTTATATCAACGGTCATGATGATTGTTTGACTAACTTCGTTAACCATCAAACCGGGACATTTGTGGATTCAGATCTGGTTCTCGGTTTAAGATTTTTTTCTGCTAGGGTACTTATCGGTTGAAATGATTTGCTTAATTATGGTGGATTTAGGTCTGAACCGTACGATAATACTTTATTCAACGAGTGGGTAGTACAAGGAAAAGCACCAGGTTTTGATGCGAGCTTGAGCTTGTACAAAGCTCTCAAGAAACTTGGTTTCACTATCATTCTACTAACCGGCCGAGACGAAAGTCAAAGGAGTATTACCGAGAAAAATCTCCGGGACGCCGGTTATTTCGGTTGGAACCAACTCCTCTTGAGGTAAAGTTATACTAAAATATTTCTCTTGTTCTTGGTCAAGAACTCTAGGAAGACTTATCTAACTCAGTAATATTTATATAGAGGCATATTGGTTGCAGCTGTGATTGTCAATTAGCTAATTAAACTAATGGGTTGCGTGTGATTTGATTGTAAGAGCTATGAATATTGAATAATATTAGAAACACTAAATTGTTTTTAATACAATATTTGACTTCAAAATAATACTAAGTTTTGTTTTTGGTTAATGTAATAAATTGATGTAGGGGTCATGAAGATCAAGGGAAAGCAGCAACACAGTACAAATCAGAGCAGAGATCAAAAGTGGTTGAAAAAGGCTTCAAAATCCATGGAAATACTGGCGATCAATGGAGTGACTTGCAAGGTTTTGCCGTGGCCGCTCGTTCCTTCAAAGTCCCTAATCCCATGTACTACATTGCTTGATCATCCACTATTGATATTTTGAAATTTATTAATGAATAAGAATTTATGAATGTATTTTGTAATTCATCGAATTTAATGTACCCTTCTACTTTTAGTACGACTTATGTTTGAATACGTAACTTCTACGGCACAGCCCACAATCTATACAAAACAATCTTAGGAATGTTTTGACAGTACACCAAATTAAATCCTTTAAACTATCCCATAATCGTTGGTTCAACTGATGGACCTTGAGTTAAAAAAAAAAAAAAAAAGTATCACTAATTTAGTAGAAACACTAATTTTATGACAAAAAATAGAAAAAATGATAGAAGCTAGTTCTTCACGAAACAGAAAAAACCAAAAAAGCAGAAAAAGTGATGTAGAAGTATAATATCTTTATTGATTAACATTCTTGTTAGTAATATTTATCTGTATTCTTTACTAATAAAATTCTGATGGCTAAAAAATTTATAATAGCGCTGTAAAAAAGAAAAGTATTAGCAGGTTTGGATAATTAAGCTAATAAGTAATTTAACTAACTAATTAAAGTTTTTGGTTTGGTAGGAACTTAAAAAGATAACCAAATTGTTGGAGGATAAGATCGCAACAAGTTTATTTAAGATAGGTCGAGATTTTCATTGAGTAGAATAGAGTTTGGTGTATTAATCAGGTCGGTATTGACTCGAAGAAATAGAGTTCGGTATAATAATTAGATCGGGTTAACTTGTAGAGAGTTTGAATTCGGTAAAAAAGATAGTTTTCGGAAGGTAAAAGAGTATATGTATTGTTTTCCTTTTATTTTTCGATCCTCTTATAATAAATGAGATAGATGTACTTATAGTAAAGATTTAAACGGTTGTTGTCTTGAATCCGACTCCCGAACTGACATGTGACCAAGACGGTTGGCTTGTTGGGTTTCAAGTCATAAATGGGTTTGGACGATTAATGAATCGAGCTGATTTGTGGGGAGGGTTTGCTAAACCCACCTCCTACACAAATAATTGGGAGAAGTTACTTTCTCTCACTCTCTCTATCTCTAAATCTCTCCAATGGCGTCTCCTCGTGGCCTATCGATTTCGTTCTTCATCCTCCATTTATTCGCCTTCCTATTAGATCCATCCAATTCTGCTCGCACCTCCTTCATCAAGCTTCCCGGAAGCGAAGGATCTAGCTCCGCCGCAGCTACCTACTGCGAGAGCTGGAGATTAGCCGCCGAGACTAACAACGCCGGAACCTGGGATGTGATTCCGTCAACGTGCGTGGATTCTGTCTCCGATTATCTCAATGGAGAACAGTTTTTATCCGATTACGGTGTCATCGCCGATTACGCGCTCGCCTTTGCTAAAACGGTTGAGATTTCCGGCGACGGCAAGGATGTGTGGATCTTCGATATCGACGAGACGCTCCTCACGAATATCGACTACTACAAGGCTCATGGTTACGGGTAAGTTCTCTCTATTTTTAGCCGTTGGATTTTGTTATGTAAATGCCAACGGTTCTGATGATTGTTGACTTTACTTCGTTGGATTGTGGATTTTGATTTCCGGTTTATTGTAGTTGCATTAGTTTTTCTATTGAACCGATCGGTTAGATTGATTTTTTTTTCTTATCCTGGTGGATTTAGGTCTGTACCGTATGACTCGAATAGCTTCAATGAGTGGGTGGTACAAGGAACAGCTCCAGCTTTTGATGCAAGCTTGAGACTGTACAAAGCTCTCAAGAAACTTGGTTTCACTGTCATTTTGCTAACCGGTCGAGACGAGGACCAAAGGAGTTGTACCGAGACAAATCTCCGGGACGCTGGTTATTCTGATTGGGAACGTCTCCTCTTGAGGTAAAAGCTATACCAAACCTATCTCTTGTTCTTGGTTTAAAGTCTCAAATTCCAAAACATGATTGAATCTTGGAACCGGTATTTACCTAAGCTTGTGGTTTGATTGCAGAGGTCCAGAAGATCAAGGTAAATCAGCTACAAATTACAAATCAGAGCAGCGAGCGAAATTGATTGAGCAAGGCTTCAAAATCCATGGCAATTCCGGCGATCAGTGGAGCGATCTTCTAGGCTTTGCCGTAGCGGATCGATCATTCAAAGTACCAAATCCGATGTACTATATTCCTTGAATGAGTAATCTGATTTATAAATTGATTAATGTATCAATGCAAGATACTCTTTAACCTCTCCGGTGAAATTTGAAGAACAACTTGAAAGTACAATACAATTTGACTAATCTAATCATTGTTTTAATTACAGTGGCACCATATTCTTACAAAACTCTTCTGGTAATCAAAACATTAGCGCAAACCGGTTTCATATTCGGTTACACAGAAGATGACTTAAACAGTTAATTGGTTACTAATTAACTAATTAAGTCACAAAAGGATAGATCTTTAAAGCATAAACCATTAACAAAAACAAAAAGCTTCCAACTTTAGAAACTTTCATGGAGATGAAGTGTAATGATTGTCACTCTCTTTGAGTCCAATGCTTATCGCAGCACAAGCCAGAGGCTGCGTCGGAATCCTGAGACAGCTCAACGATCCGCCGGAATATCCGGAACAATCCGGCTGCGGCCGTTGCGAATTTCTCCCGGGAATACAGTTACCGGAGAAATCAAACCCGAAACTAATCCTGGAACATTCAGAGCTAATCCCAGAGAAGAAATTGAAAGATATAGTGAGATTAATCAAGCTCCTTAGCGAACAAACCAAATCAGGAACCTCGCCGGAGAATTTGTTGTGTGCAAGATTCAAAACTTCAATCGCCGACAAACAAGAGATCGTATCGGGAACATGACCCATTAGTGAATTGTAGCTGACGTCAAAGACTTCAACTTCAGAGAACATTCCTATAGATTCCGGTATACAACCGGTTAACTGGTTATTCAAAAGCAAAACTTCTCTCACTCTCGATCCCGTGAGACCGAAACTCGTCGGAATTTCGCCGGAAAATCTGTTATTGGCGAGATTAATCACAGAAGCCGGTGAATTTCCGAGATTCTGAGGGAGTTCTCCGACGAATTGGTTGTTATTGAGGAGAATTGCGTCTAACCGTTTGTTGAAAAGCTCTTCAGGGACATATCCTGAGAAATTATTAAACCGGAGATCGAGGTAAACCAGATTTGGGATATAGATTGTGACTAAAGGGAAAGGACCTGAGAATCTATTGTTGCTGAGATCAAGCTCTTGAAGAGAAGCTAAAGATTTGAAGGAATCTGGGACTTGACCGGAGAATCTGTTACTGTTGAGATGGAGAATAGTGAGGTCTGAGAGTAAACCAAGGTCTTTGACAATGGTGCCTTTGAGATTTGCATGGTTAAGATCTATGGCGGTTATAGATTGACCAGAACAGAACACTCCTTTGTAAGAACAAACATCTGATCCAACCCATGTCTTAACAATACCTGAAGGATCCTCTGTAATGGCTAATTTCCAAGCTTGAAGAACACTGTAAGCCCCACTGTTTGAAGCTGAACCCGGAACGGCATTACGGTTACCGCCGTTGTTGACTCCGCCGCCAATCCAAACACCGCCGCCGCCTATGCCGACTCCAACACCAAAAGAAGCAGCTGTTGTCTGAATCAGACACAAGAACAAACACAAAAGCTTAAAGTTGCTGCCTTTCTTCTTCTTGGACATTTTTTTTCTTCAATCCAAGTAGCTTTGTTGAAAAGTTGACACTTAAGGAAAGAGAATGAGCAGTGATTGTTTCAGTGGATTAAATTGAGGGTTTTGTGTGTAGAGAGAGTGAATGTGGTTGGAAGAAGCATTGATGATATGAAGGGAATGGCTTTGTGGAGGGGACAAGATTATCAAAAAGAGTTCTGCTTTGTTCCTTGTGTAGTTATGTCACATTTTGCCTTTGTTTTGTTAAGTTTACTGTTTGTTTTCAACTTATGATTGCTTAAATCATATCACGGGTTCGTTTTCTTTTGCCTTTTGTTTGTTCCACTTTTTCTAATTCAATGCATAAAAAGTATTCATTTTAGTGAAAATATTGGATCACATGTTTTGAATCACACGGAAACTCTTACAAGTTACATCTGTCATTTGAATGGGATGCACTAGTTTGATTCTCTTCTTGGTAAGTATATATAATTAATGGTTTAAAATCCCACCTGCTATACAAGTTGCTTAATTGATTGCGAATTTTTTAGACAGAAGTAATCAAGAATGTAAAAATAATAAATGAAGGGGAAAAAAATGAACAGAATCTAGATGAGGCTATAAATAAGAAAAGGCATAGCTTGTGACTGTGAATATGGTGTTGTTGACTTGTGGGAGAAAGAGATTTTGGGTGTGTGAGAAAATTTTAACTGCATCACATGGACTGGCACAAATGCATTTGTGTCTCCATTTTTTTTTTTTAACTATTTAGCTACATTTAATCCAAATGTTTTCAATGCAATTATTGAGAGGGAAAACTTATCCTCCGTCAGTAAATTACTTTACTTGATCGAGCTAAACAACAAAAGTTGTAGATTTCAAAGTATTCACTATAAAAACAAAAAAAAACAACTAACACAAAGTATAATCATATAGACCACGAACTCAATTTCTTTGTATTTTGATATTACCACTGTCACCAATGCTCTTATGTATAAAAGTATAACACAAATTTTCTCATGTTTTTCCGACATTCAATATAAAAATTATTTACAGTTAAACATGTTTGATCTATAAAATAGTTTTCAGTATTATATACTAGATGAGGGAAAATAATTTGTAGGATCAGTCGATAAATCCATATTTTCAAAATAACGTACCAATCATTGGAAAAGAAGGGACATAGGGCTTATGAACAATGGGAATCGGAGTGTTATATATATACTGTTTAGTGTTTGACAAAAGTAGATCGGTGGTCATGTGTGGTAGGTAGGTTTGGTTGAATTACAGCTAATATTATGTCCAATGATGATTACAAACTGAGGGAGTGAGTGATGTGTGAATGGTAAGCAATAAAGTAAAGAGTCGACAAAGTTCGGCTTGCAAATTTGGGTTGCATGTACTTCCCATTGGTGATTTTTTTAGTGGAAGAAAAGAAAGAAAATGATTTCAGCTCACCAGAAAAGGAAAATACATATGGCTAGACGTTTCAAGTGTTAAGTCGGTTTATTTTGTTTGTAGTGATAAAACTTTGATCGAGTTAGAGTAAAATATAGTTCAACAGGATTTTGATGTAGTTCAACTTTTTATACGGAATAACCAACAAGGTTGGTTTTAACCTAGCATACCCAAGAAAATAATCAATTCATGCTATATTAAATAAGTATTTAAAATTTTAAAAATGATTTTTGATTTTTGAGTAATGTATTCAATCGATTCAGTTACGTGAAACTGAATTTTTTTTCGATACAATTTTGTTTAGGATAATTTAATTTGGTTTCACTTTTCAGTTTAAAGACCTAGACGGCTAGACCTATCTCATACATGAAAAATGATAATCATCTATTCATCTGTTTAAAGAATACGCTTTTGGCAAGCACATGCTAAACTCAAGTGAATCTAGGCCTGTAACAGGCCCATTAAGTCCAATTCCTAAGAAGCCTAATTGCTAGTTCTTGGGGAGAATTCCTTTGCAAACGGTCTAGTTAATTTGTAAACTTAGTAGCTGCCAAAAAAAAAAAATGTAAACTTAGTAGTAAAAAGAAACATTTTTTTGGGTGCAATATGCGAAATTTTCTATATCCTTTCCTTATTCTGTATTTCGTATTTAAATCCTCTGTGGGACAGAGCAAAAAGTTTTAGTATTAAAAACTAGTAGATATTTAACTATAAAATACATATTTTAATAAATAGATATTTCTCGAGTTAAACCAATAGTCTAGTGATTTGTGCTAGTATTATCGTCGTATCACCATTCAATACTAATATTTTTAGTATTACCCTTTTGACATTTGGCAATAGCAGTTTTAAAACGTACATATTACTTACTTTGGCACATGGTAAAAAGAATAAATTATTTAACGAATTCTTTGTCTAGCTAATCATGGAGTCCACATAAAACAAACAAGCATAAGAAAAAGGAAGATAAATTAATTCTCGGAGTCCATATAAAGACGGACAATGCAAATTGCTTACTTGAATATATAATTAATGTATTATGTATATAAAAGTACAAACAATAATATAAAATTTTGAATATTGGTACGTAAAAAAGGTTTCGAGGAATATAATAAGAGTTCAAAAATTTGAAATGGGAAATCGAATCCATTTGTCGAAAGAGAAAAATAATTGTCGAAAGAGAAAAATTAAATTATTAAAAAGAAAAAAATAAGAAATAAAGGCAAATATTGTCTGTTTATTCCTTTATTCAAGTTTCAGAATCTAACCAAGGCAACAAACAAAATAAAAAAAAAAGCTCAAGTCTCATCTCATCTATCCCCATGTTGATTTTGCTTTTTGGTCTTTCAGTGTCCCATGAACGCAAATACACTTGGAGGAAACTACTACACCTAATCTCTTGGATCCGATATTGATAGTAATTTTTTATTTTAATCTTGCCGCCGTAGCCAAAACTCTACATTTGTTTATTTCTAAAATAAAATGTAGGGTAACCAACATGAAATTTTGTATAGTAAATTGTCAACTGATATGTGAATACAAATTTGTAAAAAAAAACTTGTTTATGGAATAAGCAATTAATTAAAATATTTGAACTTGTGAACATGGAAAAGTCACCGTCCAAGGATGAATTAGGCCGTTGTAGGGGTTATTTGATAATATGCTATAAGACGAGCGGAATATGGAATATATAGAGAACAAGGCATCAAAGAAGGTTGGAGTGTAAATACACACATATACGTGATATATATACATAAACATATTATATGGGCAAAACTAAAGACTAAAGAGACCAAACATAAACATAGACAAGTGCTTTTGATGACATTACTTCTAATATTCTTTAGGTATAGATTCCATTATTCCACTTCAAAAAAAAATTCAATTCAAATCTTCAAACCCGGAATCAATTTTTAGTTCACTTGGTGTAATTCCCTCCTCTCTTGCTTGAAGCAACCAAAAATACACAATCAGAATGTACTCTTATTATAAGGTTTTAAAGAAATTCATTTTCAGAACTTAATTTCCAACCTATGTTTATTAACATTATTATCATTCGACGGACCTTTTTTTCTTAATGTTATTAAACCTCAGAAAAAGTTTTCTATTAATAATAATCTAGACTATGTAACCACAAATATACAGATCAAATTGAATTCGAATGTTTATGATACTGAACCATAGGTTCTGCCACTAGACCATTTAGATTATGACAGTTCGAAAAATGACTATTAAGACCAATAGACCATGATACATGCATGTATGCATGGTAGTATACTAGTATTGAGTAAAATGTACGGCATAATGTTTTTAAATATACATGTAATTTGAAACTAATTTTAGATGATTCCACAATCAAACCAACCTTTCGTAAATATATAAATGTACAGTATCAGATTTCAATTGACACTTGGGTTTCAGTGAATCGGATTACAAAAGAGACGAACTATTCATAAAAGTATAGGGAAAGTAGTAATTAATAAACAAATAGTACTACTATTATCTACGAATTACATATATATTAAACATATAAACCAATAAATTATACAGTTCATCCTAATTAACAACGCAAAGAAATTCAAATAACAAAAGAAATGGACTAAAAATAAGCATGTAACAAACATACTTATATCTAATTTAATAGTATATGGTACTGTTGATGATTTTCATGCACATTTCCTTGCTTTTTCGTCTTCTTCATCTCTTTGGAATATAACAGCTTTTTCTCTCATGCTTTTTTTTTTTTTTTTACTTTCGTTTCTTTTTTTTTGTTCTTTTTCTTTTTAAATATCAAAATCCTCTTGAATATATAACAAAAAAAAAAGACACTTGACTTTTGGTGCTCCTTAAAAAAAACCATCACCATTTCAAAATCATGCATATATAACTTGATTGGTCCAAGATCAATCGATTTACCACTTTCCATGGAGATGTCATGCTGATGATGACGATGACCATCATGATAGTTATGGTGGTAACATCTTTTTGTGATGTGGGTCGACATGATCATCAGATTGGAAAATGGCACAATTACCCATGATGATCTTGGTTGTCAGAAGAGTCAGGGGCAGGCCAAAACGTTGAGTACTTCAACCATTCTGCTTCTTGTTGGTTCCCCAATGATGATGGCCCCTGCACCAATCCAAATCGCTTATCAATATATACTCAAAATTAACACATACATATAGAATAAACGTAACTAAGTCAATCACATTCGGTTTAGACTTTTAGTAAGAAACTAACTGAACGAACTTAACCAACCCAAAGCGAACTAACGTACCGGGACTAGGCATGAAAAAATCGTACCAAATCTACCACCATAACCCTGTGCCATTCCACCCATACATAGGGCTTTGATTTCTTGTATAATGAATTACGTACATATATGCAAACACGTTTTTTGAAATATTTATAAAACAAAATAATAAGAAAATTCCTTTACATTTTAGACGGATAAAAAAAAAGGAATGCAGACATGCTGTCCCCCACAAACACACAATGAAATCTACTTATGTCTCTTACCGAACTTGTCTCGCGAGGTACTACGCATGAAAAAAGACTTTATAGTATTTACATATACACACACATATTATATGACATACATAAACATAAATATACATATATGCACCATCATTGCCTTCTTAATTGGTTTTTCAGTAGTTTAAAAAGAAGAAAAAAAACAAAAGAATCTTAGAATTTTTTTATTGTTCTTCAAAAGTGTAATTTATAGGTAAAAAGCAAACTATAACAAAAGCAAACACATCTCTCTTTCTTTTCCTTTTCTAGTTTTGTTACTTAATTCTGTTTTAACTCTTTCCAATTAAGTAAAGAATAAACGAAGAACGAATATATATATGGCCTTAAGTATCATTCCCATGCAAAATTGAAAAAAATGTTTAAAAAAGTAAAGGATTTTTAAAATAATAATATTCTTCACTTTTATTCAAATGTAACCTACATTGACCAGTTACTGTATCCTTACAAAAAAAATATTATTATTTTTGGATATTTTTATCTTAACTTTACACAGCCTGCATTTTAATCGAGAATCCAAGACCACTCTCAATACGAAAAGCCAGTTATTCATAAGATCGGTTTAATACTGTTTCACTTGTATAGGATGACTGCCATACGATAGTTTTGAATGTACGTGTTACCAAACAACTACTTAATGCATGAAAATTTTATTTAGGTGATAATAATCATTCATATTTCTCACCCAAAAAACAACTCATAATGGTAAAAAAGAGGGTTTCCCATGAAATTAAGAGTCAAAAAGGGATTAATAACTTACATCTTTTACATCATGATGAGTGGTAGACGAAGTGCAGCCCATTATGAGTTCCTCCAATCCAGAAGCTGACCTTCCTGATCCCATCTTCCCATCATTATGTTCTTCTTCTCCTTCTTGATGTTGTTGCTGTTGTGTCTTGTTCAGTCAATAAAGACAAAAGCAATTTCAGGGGAATATATATATATATATATATATTATTTAGCTCTTTAGGAAAATTATCTTAAGACATTAAAATTAATCATCTTGTCTCGCCATCACTAAAGACCATACTTGTTTTAGTAGTTGTTCTTAGTTTGGCTGACACTAAAAAGTGACTTAGCTTTTGTTGGCTTTGGATAATGGATAGTTGTTTAGACACATTTTACTAGAATAAATCAGCATAATTATTTATTAGACATTGTATTTTTAATTGTTTTTTTTTCTTGACCAATATCTTATATATACTTTTTTGTCATAATAAATTTTGGTACAACACAATTTGCATGCTTATGTAGTCCCATCATTGTTAAGTCACATGCATGCAAATATCTTTAAAACCTAACATGTGCAAGAACCACAATTTCTACTTCTTAATTAATATATACATACATATATGTGTGTGCGCGCGTATACGTGGAAGAACACAATAAAAACCTCCAAATAAGTAACACTAATTGTAATCAATTATCTTCATTTGAAAACCCTAGTTTAAATTGGATCTTAATACCCTTATAAATTTGATAGGTGCGTAACCCCCAGTCTCCCACCTAAATCAAGAATAACATATATATATATATATATATATATCATAGTGACATTCCAGCTAAGTTGGTCATACTCATGAAACTGTGATTATCTTCCCCTAAATTAATTAATATTAATGATATTAATTAAAATGGGAGGGGTGATAAATGCTATTAAAATAAAAAGTAAAATTTCTACAATAAAATGTAAAAGAAAAAAGAAGATTAGTTATTTTACCTGGTAATTTTCACTGGGAAGCAAGATTCTATGAACATGATAAGGATTATCGTTAAGGATATTAATGGAGGCATGTTGAAGCGAAGTAGATGGAGAAATAATGGTTGATATTGGATGTGTAGGCTGGCTTATGTTGTATGCATGATGCCGTTGTTGTTGTTGATGATGGTGATGATGATCATGAGCCACATGATGCGATGATGATGCCTGATGACGACGACGATGTTGTTCGGCCATAACATCCTCACATGTAGCTTGCCCGGTCTGAGTTTCCCTCCTCGCCACCTGAAAAATTATTAAATTTCAATCGCGAATTAAGATAATGTTAAAATCTTTACCAAAAAAAGAAGATAATATAGGAAGGAATTAATTTATTATTCCGTAATAGTTTTTGGACCTCTGCGGTTTAGACATTGTTTTCTGATTTTATCACGTCGGGTAAAACTTTAGGTCATATAGTGTTAGTTAAAAATTGATTATCACCAACCTTCCAGTATTATCACGTTGGGTAAATTGATTATTGAAATTTCTTTTGTAAATACATCATATTACGAAAAAGTTTTAACAAATAATCAGTAATTATACAAACAAAATGAACTTTGTTTACTTACAATGCAACCAAATAATAACCTCTAAGCATCATTTTTGACAGCATTACCTTTTTTTTTCTCAATCTCATGCGCGATAGTGTACATACGTAATTAACAGTCGAATCAAAATTGAATTCAAAATCAAATAAACCACAGATTTTTTTATAATCTTTATAGGAAAAAAATGGTTGTAATTTGCATAAGAAGATTTAGCCATTTGAAATTTAATAATATATATATATATACATCAATATTAATATACATATTATATATATATATATATATTTGTAATAAACATTCGATTCAAATTATGTTGTATTTTTGTATGCAAAAGGTGTATCACATTTTTAGTACTTACCAGTCGAGAGTGTGCAGAATAATTTGGTTATTTCATTAAACGAATAATTAAAATAGGGGAAAACGAATAATTAAAAAGGAAGTGCATACCTCATCAAAACTCTTCATAAAGGGAACAAAGCTGAGTTGATCCATTGCATAACTCGGAAGCCCAGCCGCAACCGCCGCAGCGGCAGCCGCTACGGCCATAACGCCGCCTACTTCATCAGATCGATTGGGAGGATTAACATTAATAATTTCTCTAGACGAAGAACAACTCCCACCACCACTAGTAGTCCCACTATCTCTCCTCATATGATACTCCCCGCCGCCTCCACCGCTACTCGCTTCACCTCCTCCACCTCCTATAGCGTTCAAGCTCGACGTAGAAGACGACCAGTTGCATTGCCTAGGCTGAGTCTGATAAAAGATCTTAGACACAACAAGCTCTCCTTCTTTCTCTTCATCATGTGTCCCCAAATGATATTGATGCATTACCCAATTGGTTTTCTCCGGTTTTCGATTCTTACCAAAATTGGTATACAAAACTAATATCTTCTTGCAACCTTTTTGCATACCGCTTACCATAACCGGTCTTGTTTTACCGGTCTTATGCCACCTCGTCTCACCGGAGCTACTACTTCCTTGCATATTATTGTCACATTCGGTTTGAATCTTTCTTCGCTTTCTTGTTCCTGTCGTGTACGCCTTTGATGGTCTATGAAAGAAGTGTCTGCTTAAACCATCTCTAGTCACTCCTATAAAAAATTATTAATATATTTTTAGTTAACTTATATATTTCTTCTGTGACCCAAATTAAAAAGATTCAAACTTTGGTATGACCCAAATGGAAACAACAAATTTCAAACATTGTTTGACCCAAGCCTCCGTTGATAGTCATACCAAATATCATATAATATACTGAAAGATATGCATGCGTGATTTATAAAGAAGGTATGCATGAAGAATGTATATAGATGGATAGTTTATGAAAAAGTATATATATATATATATATATATAAAATATAGTGTATGCGTGACTGAACTAAAAAAGATTCAAAACTTTGGTGTGACCCAATGCTCAATATATGTATATAGTCATATTAAACAATCATATATTATAATGAAGATATATCAGAATGTGATATATATGGACTGCATGAAGATGTGTATGTACCAGGAAGTTTCTCAGGATGAGTGTAGCAAATGCCGTCTTCGCCTTCAATGGTTGGGATGAATTCGTCAATGAGAGGGTGAGATTTTATGTCTTTACCTAAGACTTTGGCTTCTAAGTGTTCTATCAATTCTTGATCCGTTGGGTCAAATTTCACTCCTGCTGGTAAACCAACCCAATCCTGCTAAAAATATTTAAAGAAAATATAAATAAAGAAAAAGAACAGGAGAATATAAGTATACACAACTATACATATAAAGACTCGTATATAGACGCTTTAATATTTGGATTTTAAATTTCTGCAAGCGAAAGAATAAAACACAGAGCATCATTCTTGATGTTCTTCGTTGATTCTTTTCCTCTTTTTTTTTTCTTTTATTAACTCAAAAATAATATTCACAAGTGACCTAAAATGAGAAAAAGAGGGTAGAAAGAATTTATTTTTAAGTTAATTAAAACAAATAAAAGAAAAAAGGAATATTACTTACTGGTTTGCCTTCGAGCTTGTGACCGCAGCTGGGACACTTCTTGGATCCACAAAGTTGATGTTCTTCGATCTTTGCGTCAATTATATCTGAACCGGTCACCGAACCAGCAGTATTATTCTTGTTCATCTCTCGATCTCTAATCTTTTTTTATCAATTTTCTCTTATGAGTCTGTATGTAGGTATAGAGATAATAACAAGGCTCTTTCGATCATATCCGAGGGTTGAAATATATATAGAGAGAGGGAGAGAGAGAGAGAGACTAGAGAGAGAAGATTTGAATAAACCCTCTATTATTATAGGGAAGAAACCACTGATTTTGAGGAGACAAGACAAAAGAGGGGGTTTCTTGAAAACCTAACCGACACAAGAACAAGACAAAGTAGAATTTATGGGGAAAAAACCCCCAAATTATGCTAAAAGGAACAAACTTGGTCGAGCGGAATAAGATCTTAGACAGTACTGCAAATCAGGAAAGAGAGAGAGAGAGAGAGAGAAAAGAGGATAGAGAAAGAGAGGATTAATAAACGACGAAGAAGGAGGAGGAGAAGAAGAAGAAAGTGTGAGAGTTTGGGGTGTGAAGGGTATAAATTAATAAAAACATACGAGACATTTTTTGAGGGAATAAATAAACTAAGTATAGTATAACATATTATATGTATATAAATGTAAATAGATGTGTCCATCTCGAACTTTAACTGAAGAAGTTAGCGAGAAAAAGGAAAAGGTGGCTCTGAAACCCATTCACTGACCCACCTTTTATTTTGCCTTTGCTGGTTTAAGAAGCCGATATGAGTCTTTCAAGCGGTTGGTTTACATTTATCTACAAATCCTTTACTTTTGTATATTTAAAACATATATATATATACACGTTTCTATATATGTGAGTATATTGCGTATTATCTATATCCTAAAAACATTGAAAACTCATTACACATTTGTAAGTTAATTATATTGTGGTATGGATTTTTTTACAAAAGAAATCAAAATTGTACCATCTAATATCTATCTGTGTGGTTTAATGTGATTTTCAAAGTTTTCTTTGAGTATGTGTAAGTGGAATATTCAGATGTTTTTTTTTATAAAAATATGCATACAAATTGGGGCCTATAATTTTAAAAACAACAATTTCATCATATTAAATATATATATATATATTAAAAAATTAGAACATAGTCTACAATTAATTTGGGACCATTCTGGTGAGTTTCATGTTGGCAAAAAATATATTTGTAATTTTCATTGCTATTAACTTGAACAAATAGGTGTTCTTTGTAGATGAAGAGATTTCAAAATATACATGTCGATAGTGTTGTTTACACGTATCATGTGATCTATTAGTAAATAAACTTTAAAAAGGGTAAATTAACTACACGATTTTGTGGCGTAAAAAGAGCTACATATCGGATCTTAATTCTTTATGGCCTATATATCATGTATGGAAAATTGGTTCACTCTACTTATAATAAAAAAAATTATTTTGTAGGATAAACGTTAGTATAGTCGCCATTCTATCTAAATAAGGAATTTTTGAATAATTTTTAATTTGTGCAAGGTTAGGAACAGAAGAGAATAAACAAAGCAAAACAAAACAAAAAAGGTAACAAAAAACATTATCAGGAAAAGAAAAAAAAAAAAAAAAGAGAAGAAGAGCAAACAAAAGACGAGAAGAGGAAGAGAGGTCACATGGGCATCGAGCTGGAGAGGAAGTGATCATTATTCTTTTGTTATTCATTTTTTTAGTTTTGAGTTTCTTCAGAGAGAAAGGAATTAAGAGGTTGCTTGATAAGTAAGGCAATTTGAGCTGTGTACCCATCATATGGACCACACCATCTCTTAATTTTCTTATTTATATTATTTTCCCATATTTTGTAATTAAAAAAACATGTCTTTAGTAAATGCATATAAAAGCGAATATTTCTAATTATGATTTTTTATTTATCATTATTATATGGTCTCTTTGGAGATCCGTTCGCATGAATTATGAGATCATGGCAATTATACTTTTTCACATATGTTTCAAATCAGACAATAGTTTCCTAAAAGTATTACGCTTATTAATTAAATTAGAATTTGTACTTAATACGCATTCTCTATCATACGATTTCACAATATTCCAGACGAATTCATATATATAGTACAATAATTTTGAGTACTTTTTATTTTTTTCTGGTTTTATGTTAAGTGTAATCTTGTGTATCTTTGACTGTAATCATTATAAAGTCCTAACATATAATCAAATTTAATGTATTTTTTATTTTCAGGAAAATAAATTATACGGTCAAAGGTCAAAACTAATGAAGAAAAGAACGTAGTTTATTTTACGGTTATGTAATTCAATTTCTCTAAAAAATAAAGGTAGAAGAACTTGTAGTATACACTTAAAGTTCAAGATCAACCTTCACATAAAGATCTTAATCGAAAAATATAAAAAATAGAAAACAAAACATTTCTATCCAAAACGAAAATAAAATTTGTTTTATTTTATTTTATATTTTAACGCAAAATTTGTTTTATATAAGCGAAGCTTCTGAATAAACTAGAAACTTTTTTTCCCCGAAAAAATTATTAACATTCTTGATTTCCGGCGACGTTGTATTCTAAAAAATTGATTAGAACTTAGAAGCAGTTTGATGTAGAAAGTGTCAGGTGTTAAGAACAAAGATTAATATGTAGGACCCACGAGCAATGGGTCCATCCTTGAGTTTAAGATCTTTGGACTGGATTGGAGTTTTTGATCTCGGAACTCCCTTCGAACATTTTATATTAATATCGTTCTAAAATCTAAAATAAACTGCCAAAAAATGTATTTCATATAACGTTGTTGGAATTTAAAATTTTCATTGTTGTGATTTAAAAAACCAGTAGTTATATTTAAAAAATCAGTAGTTTTAGTTTCACAAGAAGTTCCTATCTATTTTTTTCTTTTGAAGATAATATGAAGGTATAGTAAATGGTTTGGATTGAAAACATAACATAATCACGGCAAAAAAAAAAAAATCTCACTAGACTAAGAAATTGAAAAAAAAATCGATTTCTTAAGGATTGTAACTTTATCGTTAAGAGTTTCGAGTTAAGGATACACAAAAGACAGTCTCAATCCCAACGGCAAAAAACCACCAAAGTGAAAAAGGCAAACAAATTCTTATATATATACTTATAATATAGTACCCATCATAATTATATTTTTAGTATTTCAAAGAAAATTCGAAAAAATTGGAGAGTCAAAGAATGAAATCATGGAGGGGCCAAGGGCATGTCTTGAATAAAACATATAGATGCCTATGATTGCCTCTTTGTCTGGGTATTATCATATCTTTTGTCATAATTTTTGTTTAATGTATTTATTACATAAGTATTTTCTGAAAATCTTTGGAACTCGTAGAATTTTTATCCCGTTTCTTATCACAGAGTTCTTGATCTCATCTTCAAGTTTCACATTTTTGGATGTTACATAAAGACAGAAAACTAAAAGACACGGATTAGGTTAATTATTCCAGCTAATTGTAAAAGGTTAAAAATCCATGATGGGAACCACAAATATTATAAAAATAGTTTCTTAAAAACCTATTTATTTTTCAAATTATTAAAATTAAACAATGTCCTACGCGTGCTAATCATTTATAGTTATGTTAATTCGATTCCATTAGTTCACGAAATGATTGGGCTTACGAGCTTACACATATATGGCCCATTTAAATTAGATCGGAAGTTCCATCTTTCATGGGCCAGATTTACTAGTTGATTCCATTATACAGTTATACACTTAAGAAAATATTTGGACAAAAACAATCCAAAACTTTATAAAACTTACGATTTCCAAATTTGTCAAAGCTGTTAAAGTTATTGCTATTACTTGAAACATTTGTAAGTTTCTGTAAGAATAAGTCCCTACTTTATAAAACAAACTGATTATTTCTTTAACAAAATATGTTTTTTAAACATTACAATTTAGAAACATGCCATGCAAAGTTAGCATATAAGAGCAGCTCCAATGGGGGAGGTTCTTAAATAAGGGTTCTAAAAATTTTTAGAACCTCTCCCTTATAACTCTATACATTTGTGTGTTAATTTTTAGAACGCATATCTAAAAGTTTTTATTTAAGAACTCTTCTTTCTTCTTTTAAGAACTTTTCTAATATTTATCTATTATATGTTATTATAAATTGTTAAAAACCTCTTCTCTAAGAACCTCCATTGGAGATGGTCTAACATGCCGTATCCTAAAGTTTTCTATAAGAAGA
This sequence comes from Cardamine occulta, assembly GCA_028015245.1. Lineage (NCBI taxonomy): Eukaryota > Viridiplantae > Streptophyta > Magnoliopsida > Brassicales > Brassicaceae > Cardamine > Cardamine occulta. The sequence continues at coordinate 15,468,446 of CM051389.1, read as the reverse complement.
AACCTAACCCAACGGGTCAACATCGACTCCAAACAAAATTAAAATCGGTCTGTTTATTAATAACTATTACACACACACCCCAGATCTTTCTACTAATTTTAAATTGACCCTTTAATTTTGAAATGGTCAATTTTTCTCCCAAGTTAAAAATTTCTCTGTCTTCAAATGATTTGTGTCTTGAATCTTTTCCATTAAACAGAAACCACAAACATATCGCCACTTGTTCACTATCCTCTTCATCTCGGTCACCACAAGCCCGTGATGACCTCATCTTCAATCTGATTCTCCTCCATATCCATCGCTGTTTCGTCTTCTTCTTCCTCAATTTCTTCAAAGGTGAATCCTTTTTTATTTTTGTCGTGGGGAAAAAAATTGAAGTCAAAGACTGTGTATAATAAGCTGTGTTTGGGTTCCTATAAAAATAAAAATAAAAATGGGTGATGACATTTTCTCCGATCTTTCATTGTATGGATTCGTCTAGCCGGTCATCTTCAGGTCGGAGTACGCCATTAGAATTCGATCATCATCAATTGGGATTTTCAATACCTAGAATCAGTAGAAAATATCGGTCACTGAGCTTCGATTCAGGTCTTCGTCTGATTGTTTCGCTTTCGGATAATCAGAGATTTGGGTCTCCGACAAGATTGGTTATGGCATCTTCTGTCTCAAACTCGGACCGGAAGATTGTTAATGGTCCCGCCGGTTATGTTCTTGAAGACGTTCCTCATTTCTCTGATTACTTCCCTGATCATCCTGTACGTCTCTGGCCTTTTTAATTTCTATGGATTTGTGAATTCTGAAAATGGGAGCGGGAAAAAGTCTGAAACTTTACAAGAGTTTGCTTTAATAGTTGTTTTTTTAATATCCGTAACGTTTCTCTATTAGCCCAAATTGGTGTAATTTCTTCTCTGATTTATTTGAATACATGTGTCATCGTGATGTTTCAGACTTATCCAAATCCATTACAAGACAACGCAGCTTACTCAGTTGTTAAGTAAGTTACCGTTTGCTTACTTACCTCAGGGAATTTAACTTTCTTTTCTCGTGATTGAATCAATAATGTGTAAAGCTTCTTAATTTGATCAAATCCAATCTGTTTTCAGGCAGTATTTCGTAGACGAGGATGACACAGTTCCTCAAAAGGTATGTATAAAACTCTCTTATTTAGCCATTGTCATTTGTTTATTTGTCACTCGATTGTGAAGTTTCAAGTTTTCGCTCTTTTTCAGATAGTTGTTCATCCTGATAGTCCTAGGGGAACACATTTCCGCCGTGCAGGACCACGTCAAAGGGTATTATTTTCAGTCTTTTCATATCCTAAGAGTCTATGCTTGAGAAGATGAGCGTTGATGGAATTTGCTGTTTACACAGGTTTACTTTGAGTCGGATGATGTTCTTGCTTGCATTGTGACGTGTGGCGGTCTGTGTCCTGGGCTTAATACTGTGATAAGAGAGATAGTTTGTGGATTATCTTACATGTATGGTGTCAAGAGGATTCTTGGAATTGATGTAAGTCTCATCGGTTTAGTTATTCTTTCAGCATTGCTCTAAATTTTTATCTCAATATATTAATCTTGAGAACAATTGCGGTTTTTAAGGGAGGTTACAGAGGATTTTATGCGAGAAACACAATCCATTTGGACTTAAAAACAGTGAATGATATCCATAGAAGCGGAGGAACTATCCTAGGGACTTCAAGAGGCGGTCACGACACCACCAAGATAGTTGATAGTATTCAAGATCGTGGGATTAATCAGGTTTATATAATCGGCGGGGATGGATCACAAAAAGGAGCAGCTGTTATTTTTGAAGTAGGCAAAACATTTTCCTATCAATTCATTCGGTTGGTTATTTCTTTACTGACTGTCTGTCTCTACAGGAAATTAGGAGACGCGGACTTAAAGTTGCGGTTGCCGGGATCCCAAAAACAATCGACAATGACATTCCTGTAAATCTTTTTTCCCCAATGGTTTGGATTTTTGATATTGTGACGTAGTTAATGACTGTTTGTTCTGTCTTAATTCAGATTATCGATAGATCGTTCGGGTTTGACACAGCTGTAGAAGAGGCTCAGCGTGCTATCAATGCAGCCCATGTTGAAGCTACAAGCTTTGAGAACGGTATTGGTCTTGTGAAGTTAATGGGACGGTACAGCGGTAAGCAGTTTCCCTAGAATATTAGGTAGTTTTCATCCATGTTTAGTTGAGCTGAAGAGATGTTTACGGGTTGTTCAAGGATTTGTGCAGGATTCATTGCAATGTATGCAACTCTAGCCAGCCGAGATGTGGACTGTTGCTTGATCCCGGAGTCTCCATTTTTTCTTGAAGGCCCAGGCGGGCTTTTCGAATTTATTGAGAAACGGCTAAAGGAGCAAGGTCACATGGTGATTGTGATCGCAGAAGGTGCGGGACAAGATCTCTTGTCTGAAAGCGCAGAACAGTCCACAACTCTCAAAGATGCCTCTGGAAACAAACTTCTACAAGACATTGGCCTATGGATCTCTCAACGAATCCAGGTTGACATGATTTCCCTGAAAAAACAGAGGATTTTCTTGAGAAAAAGTCCTAGAAAATTGATTTGCTTCTCTTTATATCTTCTTACGCAGGATCATTTTGCCAAGAAGAAGATGACCCTTACCCTCAAATACATAGGTATAAAAATATCTAATGAGTTTTTCTTTTGCGTGTCTGCGTAAAATGATAGATAAAGTTTTGTTATTCTTTTTGGTTTCTTTCAGATCCAACCTACATGATTCGGGCTGTTCCAAGTAATGCATCAGACAATGTATGCTGCACGCTATTAGCTCAAAGCGCGGTTCATGGAGTGATGGCTGGTTACAATGGTTTCACGGTTGGCCTTGTCAATGGCAGACATACTTACATTCCCTTCTATGTGAGTCTTAGATAACCCAATCCATTGAACCAAAACTAGATTAAAAGTTTTAGTCACAATATGGTTTGAATATTGTGTAGAGAATCACGGAGAAACAGAACAAGGTAGTGATAACTGACAGAATGTGGGCAAGGCTTTTGTCTTCGACGAACCAGCCGAGTTTCATGAGACAAGACAAGGTCGAGTCAAACCAGTTGGCTGGTGAAGCAAGGACCATGAAATGGTGAACTACTGTGTCTGAAAAAAACAGTGTTTGTGTTGTTTTGACCTGAGGAGATCTTTGTTTGGGAAGTAAAGTTTTTTTTTTTAAAAAGAAGCTTTCAAGTTGTTTTATAATACAAAGAGAAGATGGATGTGAGAATAATGTAATAACTCTTGGTTTGACCAAAACTGTACTTACTCTTTATAATCAATCTATACTCTTATAATCAAGATGGTCATGATACTATTTCCTCTCAATTCATCCCACTAAATTTTATTGAAACTCATACATCTTTCATCAACTTTTACATGATAGAGAATGGGGACTTGAATGAGGAAGTTGTACATAATTAGCAAACTTAATGACTGACTTATAATTAAATTAAGCTGCAGCTGGCTTCCCGTCTTTTCGAGGATCACTAACTGCAGTGAGTAAGCCCTTTAATGGTTTCGATTTCTTAGTAGAATCTTTCCCAATTTTCCTTCCAAATTCAAGAATCATCTCTTCTTCTTCTTCTTCCTTAAAACTCTGAACAATGAGTTGAACAATGGCTCCACTTGATAGAGCCTTGAGTTCATGTCCCCTCTCTGCCAAAAACATCTTGGTATCTTCTGTAACGCCTATGTAATCGCCATTGATCGTCGTGAAGTTCTCATAATGAACAACATTTGGTATTAACTGCAACAACAACAACAACAAAAAATTAATTATCTCATTCTGAATGTTAGTAAAAATCTGATGATTTTAGTATAAGCATGTATACCTTATGGTAAACTCTTGCACTCTCTACTGCTTGTAAAGGTTTCATCTTCAACACAAAGCAATTAAGGAATACTTGAACCACTGCTGGAATTATATTCATTCCCCCACTTCCTCCAAGTGCCGCCACCATTCCACCGTCCTGCAAATACGATACAATCGCGGATTTTCATGGACCATAATTACATTTTGTAGTATGGTGTGTGAGGTATAGACGACGAAAGATGGTAAACCTTGGTGATGACTAGAGGTGTCATGGAAGATAACGGTCTTTTGTTTGGCTCAATGAAATTTGTAGGCGCCGGAGGGAGCTTATCAGGAGTGATTACCGCGGGTACCGAGAAATCATCCATCTCGTTGTTGAGTATAATTCCAGTAGAAGGAGATAAAACCCCAGCACCAAAAACATAATTCACGGTTGTGGTCATCGACACAGTGTTTCGATCCGCATCCACAATGCAGAAATGACTAGTCCCTTGGTCCCTTAGTTGGCTCCAACGGTTCAGATAGTACTCTGGCGGGAATGTCGTGTTGTCGAAAATCTTCTTTCGGATTTCTTCCGCACGAGTCTTGGAGAGCATTAGGTTCATAGCGTCTGTTACGTTAACGAACTCAGGGTCTCCAAGATCCATCCGAGCCGCAAACATATGTTTCATTGCTTCTATCAAACGGTGCAGCCCAAGATCGCTATCAGTAGCATAAAGGTTCGAGTAACTGTCCAAGATATTCATAACCATCAGAAAGCCAGCTGTTCCACTCGAAGGAGGCGGCATTCCATGGATTGTATAACCCATAACATCCACGGACATCGCTTTCGTAACTCGGACTTTATAACTTCTTAAATCCTCCATTGTAATGATCCCTCCCGCCATTTTCACATCGTTAACGAGCTTCTCGCCTACTGTCCCATTGTAGAACGCTCCCGGTCCTTGCTCGGAAATGGTTTCAAGACTCCGAGCTAGTTCCGGGTTATAACAAGTCTCACCAGGTTTCAAAACCTGTCCATTTCGTGAGAATACACTCCGTAAACCCGAGTCTTTAAGTATCATCGAAGCGTGGCTTGATATGGCCCGTCCGAGATATGGAGCCACCACGAAACCACCTCGAGCTAGCTGAATAGCCGGCTCGAAAAGCGGTTTCCATGGAAGACGACCGTACCGTATCCAAGCCTCGTAAAGTCCAGCTATCTCTCCCGGAACTCCCATCGACAATGCACCAATAGATTTCGCACTCGCATCGTTCGTATACATATCCTGAATCAATTCAAAAGCTAAACACAATATAACAAATTGAAACTAAATTAAGAACGATCTGTGAAAAAGCTTCCACCTTAGAAGCAGCTAATGGAGCGGTCTCTCTCATATCAAAAGCCTCAGCTTTTGAATCTTCCGACGAGCTAACGACCAAGAAAGATCCACCGCCGATTCCACTTGACATTGGATTAACAACACCAACGCATAAGGTAGTAGCCACGGCAGCGTCCACCGCGTGACCGCCTCTTCTGAGAACAGAAGCACCGATCTCAGAGCATCGGGCGTCGTCAGCAGCCACAACACCGTTCTCTGACTCAACCACGTCACTGACGTTTTCATAGTTAAGACTGTGATCAATTTCTTGTGTTGACAAGAAAATTGTAATGTTGTGACTAAAGCTATAACCTATGATTTTTAAGAACACATATCATTAGAGATTATATTGCAAAAGTCAACGTCTTTCACTAGTTAGTAAAAATAGATCGTGTCGTCATTAACAAGTAGGCTCCAGTCAGATTCTTGGAAGAATAAGAAAGAACAGAAACAGACCTGAAATTCCGACAAGAATCAGAAGAAGAAAAAGAGCAATCTTTAGAGTTCTTCTCTGTTTCTCCGTCTCTTTCTTCTCTCCGATCGTTTCATGGTCGATGCCCAGAAGAGGATCGGTGATGATTGCGTGAACCATCTTTGAATTCTCTATCTCTTTCACCTTTCGATCTAAGAGAGAGGGAGAGAGAAAGGGATAGAGTTTGGAATCCAGATTACAAGTTGGTCTTTTATATTCCCAAGATTGATGATTGGCAGTCTGATTTTTCATCTAAAGAACAAATTTTACAAGCAACAAAATACCAACCAATCAGGTTAACTTTCTTTTTCTTTTCTATTTTTTCAAAATAGAAAGATGACAGTAGAATAAATAAACGAAAATATCTTTTTTTTTGTTTGTGAATGCTCTTCTCCAGTTTTCTATATAAAAAACCGCTCGCTAGATTTTCTGAACAGATTTTAATTTTTGGAATAGAAAGAAGATTCTTATTTTTATGAAAATATATGTTTTACCAGTTAATTTTTTAATGTCTGATATTTAATTATGTCGACGTTATCCTAATTAACCTTGATAAGTACATGTGTCAAATTTGAGCCCATTCATTAACTTTGATTACTACATGTATGTCAAATTTGAGACCATCATCGTTTTCAACGAAAACGGTTGTGGTAGTAACCGTTGCATTACATTATTATAATTTTATACTTGACGATTAAATTTTATTTTGGTTAAATTGCGAGTAAACCGATTTGCGTGGTTTGTTTTTTTTCTGTTCGCAACATTGTAATCTACAATATTACCATAAACAACTAGGTGTAAATCCCTTTGTTGCATTGTATGTTTAGGTTAAGATTAAAAAATAAAAATGCAATGGAAATATTGCAAAAATTATTGAATAGGAACAGCATTAGCTGCAGCTGGCTTCCCATCTTTGCGAAGATCGGTAACTGCCGTCAAAACTGTCTTAGAATCATCGAATCTATTTTGGACAATTAGTTGAACAATGCCTCCCACATTTGTAGCCACTAGTTCATGTCCTCTAGTATTCAAGAACTCTTGAGTCTCTTCTTTAAGCTTAATGTGATCTCCATTATATACATTCATGTCTTCATATAACATCTTGTTTGGTTTCAACTGCGGAAGAGACAAGATCTCTTTAATTAAAATCCATCATAAACTTTGTGTTGTCTTTGATGTAATTTACCTTAGGGTAGACTCTTGGACTCTGCACAGCCTCTAAAGGACTCATCTTGAAGACAAAGTAATTGAGAAAAACTTGGATCACTGAAGGCATTATATAAGGCCCACCGCTCGCACCAATTACTCCGACCAGCTCAGTGTCCTACCAGAACGAATAAACAACAAACAATAGTTAGTTTACTTAAAATCCTCTGTTTCGACTCTATTTTTTTGTTGCTTGAGACAAGTATAACCCATGTTTTTGCTCTGTTTCATTTAGACTTTAATGAAGCTAAACTCCATTGTTTTGGTTCTGTTTCTTTCAGACACAAAAATGAACCCTAAAGTCCTCTGTTTTTAATTGGTTTCATTGAGACACACACTAGTGAACCTAAGTTCCCCTGTTTTTGCTCTGTTTCATTGAGATACCTAAGCTCCTCATAAATTAGTTCCCTCTCCAATATCAAGTACTCATTGCTTCTGTATTGCTTGATACAAAACTGTTGGGTTTAAAACTGTGAAACTTAAATAAAGTTTGCGGCTTTGATGGATATAGAACTCTCTCTCTCTCTCTCTCAGACTTTAGTCTTTCGTGTGTTGTTTAATAAACTTGAAAAACAGAGCTTGAAATTTAAATGCAAGGAAGAATTAACGAGTTCAGATTCCTTGGGGTAGGAATCCTACGTCTCGCCGGAGAAGATCTCCGAAAAATCCACTAAGAAACTTTGCTCAAACCGAGCTCTTAATCCTTACAGTTCTCTCTCTGTATCTTTCACTTCACACGCACACCCATCTCTTAGACAAACAATTTTGTTTTTAAACCAAAACAGAACTTGGTCTCCCAAGCAAATAACTTAACCCGAGTCTTGAGTTAAGCCTTTGGTTCCATTTGTCTTCTATCTCTTTAATGCTCTGGAAACTGCCAGTTGCAGGCCTGCATCTCTTTTGTCTCCTCTTCTTGCATTGATAAAGTTAGTGTACGGCTCTGTTTTTTTTTTCTTCAGAGAAACACGTGACTTGGAGGTGCTTTTGAACCCTCTGTCTCCAACCGAGACTTTTCTTTCTCTTTTTCTTCAAATGAAAACTCTGTCTCAATGAGATCCTTGTTTCAGACTGAAACCAACATTTGAACAAGAGCTTTTGGATTCAAACTAACTCCACAAAACTCCACCTTAGTTTTAATACCAAACTCCCTACTTGATTCCTTTTCTTAGTACCCTTGGATTTTCCCTTCTCCGGTAACTTTCTCTCTTTTTTAGTGACTTGAAATTCTGAGTAACTCCAAAGCCTTTTGAAGTTTGCTCACTGGAATTGTCTTGGTGAAAATATCTGCAGGGTTCCACAATGTGGAAATCTTTGTCACTTTAACTTCACCTTCTGCAATCTTGTCCCTGATGAAATGTAACCGCACATCAATGTGCTTTGTTCTCTCGTGATGAACAGAGTTTTTTTATAGAGATATAGCACTCTGTGAATCACTCATCACTTCAACTTGTTCTTGAAAAAATCCCAGTTCTGCTGCTAATCCTTTTAACCACACAGCCTCTTTAATGGCCTCTGTCAATGCCATATACTCGGCTTCTGTTGTGGAGAGAGCCACAACTTTCTGTAGACCTGACTTCCAACTCACAGCATTGCCACCTGCAGTAAACACAAACCCTGTCACTGACCTTCTTCTGTCCAAATCAGCCGCATAATCAGAATCACAAAATCTCTTGATCTCAACACTATCTTGTTTCCTGTAGACGAGCTTCAGATCTTTGGTGTTCTTGATGTATCTTAGAACCCATTTTACAGCTTGCCAATGTTCTTTGATGGGATTACTCATGTATCTGCTGATTACACAAAGTGGATATGCTAAATCAGGTCTGGTTCTGATCATTGAGTACATGATACTCCCCACGGTATTTGAATACGGTAGAGACTTCATGTACTCAGCCTGATCAGATAATTCTTCTTCACTAGCAGTCTTCAATCTGAAATGAGTTCCCAAAGGTGTGGTGACTCCTTTTGAACTTTCCATACCGAACATAGACAATATTTTTTCAAGATATTTTCCTTGAGACAATTCGAGAGTTCCTTTTTCCCTGTCTCTCTTTATCTCCATCCCAAGAATCTTCTTACCTTCTCCCAAGTCTTTCATCTCAAATTCTGAGCTTAGAAGCTCCTTAAGTTCTTGAATCTTTTCTTTGTTCTTAGATGCAATGAGCATATCATCAACATATAAAAGGAGATATATGTATGATTCGTCACTGAGTTCTTGATAATATATGCAGCTGTCATAACTACTCCTTTGATACCCCGAGCTCTTCATGAAAGTGTCAAATCTCTGGTTCCATAGTCTTGAAGCTTGTTTCAACCCGTAAAGAGATTTCTTTAACAAACAGACCTTATCACTTTCAGATTCGACTCTGTAACCCTCTGGTTAATCCATCAATATATACTCATCAAGATCTCCATATAGAAAAGCTGTCTTAACATCCATCTGTTCCAACTCCATGTCTAGATTCACCACATAAGACAAGATCAGTCTTATTGAGACGTGTTTTACTACAGGGGAGAAAATTTCTTGATAATCAACTCCTTCTTTCTGCAAATATCCCTTAGCAACAAGTCTGGCCTTGAATCTTGGTTGTTCACCTTCTGTGATGTCTGATTTCCTTTTGTAAATCCACTTACAACCAATTACTTTAACATTATTTGGATTCTTAATCAGTGTCCAGGTCTGATTCTTGTACTGTGAATGCATTTCTTCATCCATAGCTTCTTTCCACAACTCCCAGTCTGTATCCCTCATTGCTTCATCATAACAACATGGTTCTGGGTAATCTCCATCTTCTGTTACCATTAATGCAAAACCAACCATGTTTGAATCCCCAAACTTACTAGGACGCTTGATAGTCCTTCTCTTTCTATCTCTTGTCAGCTGATAATTCTCAAGATCGTTATGATGCAAGACTGCATCTTCTTCCTCTTCATCTTCTGAGGCAGAACCAGAATGTGTTTTTTCCTCAGTTGGGTGTTCTTTTTCTGGCTCCGTTTCGAGATCTTCCTCAGCTCCACCTAGATTACTAAAATCCCCATTGTTAACTTCATAAGTAAAGGGTATTTGTATTCTTTCACTTACAATGCTTTGTTCTTCACTTGAGTTTAGATGCTTGTACATCTTCTCTTCTTGGAATGTTGCATCCCTAGTTACAACACATTTTCTTTCATTAATCAACCAGAACCTGTATCCTTTTACACCATTAGGATAACCCACAAATACACCCTTATTTGCCCTTGGATTTAACTTTCCTTGGTCACTATGAATATATGCTATAGAGCCAAATACCCTCATTTCTTCATATCTTGGTTCTGACCCTGTCCACAGCTCTTCTGGTATTTCAAACTCTAATGCAGAAGTCGGTGATCTGTTAATTTGATAAACAGATGTGGAGGCTGCTTCTGCCCAAAAGCTTTTTGGTAAACCAGATTCACTTAAGATGCTCCTTACTTTGTTGAGAATGGTTCGATTCATCCTTTCTGCAGTCCCATTTTGCTGTAGTGTGTATGCACAGGTCTTATGCCTTACTATGCCTTCTTCTCTGCAGAAATCATCGAACTTCTTGTTACAAAACTCAAGGCCGTTGTCTGTTCTTAGTGTTTTAACCTTCCTCTCTAGTTGGTTCTCTACCATCTTCTTCCATTCAACAAAACTCGAATAAGCTTCATCCTTTTTTCTCAGAAAATATATCCACGTTTTCCTTGAAAAATCATCTATGAATGTGATGAAATATTGGCATCTTCCCAGTGACATAGGAACGTTAGGAGATCCCCAAAGGTCAGAGTGTATGTAATCAAGCCTTCCTTTTGTGACATGCTTTGCAGCTCCAAAACTTACACGATGTAATTTCTCATATACACAGTCTTCACAAAAGTCCATATTGCTCACTTTTGACTTGTCTAGAAACCCTTTTTTGATCAGAACTTCCATTCCCTTTTGACTTATATGACCAAGTCTTCTATGCCAAAGCTTTGTTTCATCTTTAGAGCCAACTGAGATGTTCACTTCTCCTGTTAAAACAGATCCTTGTAGAACATATAAAGTATCTGTCTTTTGCCCTTTAATCAAAGTTCTGCAACCTTTGTTGATTTTCAAGATCCTATTCTTGGACTGAAACCAGCATCCTTGATCTTCTAATGTTCCAAGTGAGATGAGATTCTTTGACATGTTTGGGACATATCTCACGTTGTTTAAAAAAATAGTTGTGTTGTCATCATTTTTTATCCTTATGCTCCCAACTCCTTTAACCTCAGAGTATGTGTCATTTGCCATCCTTACTCTTCCTGTAGCTGATTCGTTAAGGCTAATGAACCAGTCTTTTCTTGGAGTCATGTGAAAGGAGCACCCGGTATCCATTATCCACATCTCTGTCATGTCTCCACCTAATGACATAAGAGCTTCTGAGACCATGAGAGCTGCTGCATCAATGATTTGCCCTGTGACATTCGCGGATTCTCCCTTTTCCATTGAGTTGTTATTCTGCTTGTTCCTTTCTCTCCATATGTAACACTGCTTCTTGAAGTGACCATCTTTTCCACATATCCAACAGGTCTTCTTTCCTTTAGACTTTGACCTGTTCTTGGATTTTCCTTTGTCACTAAATTTTTCTCTTTTCTCAGATCTTCCTCTGTCTTGGACAAATAAACCTTCAGAACTGTTCTTGAGTAGTTTCCCACTTGCTCCTAACTCAAGGATCTTGGATCTGATGGCTCCTGTAATTTCTTCAAGAGCCAAGGTCGTCTTGCAGTATTTCAGCGTTTCTTTAAGCTGATCAAATGGCTTTGGCAAGGACATAAGCAACACAATAGCTTGGTCTTCATCAGGGACTGAAACTTTGACATTTTCCGGATCAGAAATCAGTTTGAAAAAGTCATTCACGTTTTCATCAACTGTCATATTATCACTCATCTTGTATCCATAGAGCATTTGCTTTAAGTAGATACGGTTTGGTAGTGATTTAGCCATGAACAGCTGATCCAAAACCTTTAACATCCCAGCAGCAGTTTTTTCCCTTATAATATTTCTCAGGACATTGTTACCTACACTCAAGATGATGGTGGATCTAGCCTTTCCTTTTTTTTCCTTAAGGCTTTTGTCCTCTGGCTTTGTGAGTGAAGAATTTGTTACAGGTGTTGCGCCTTCACCTGTTTCAGCTGTTGATTCTTCACCCTCTGCAGCTTCTTCTTCTTGAAGCCCTTCCAGCAAACCCAGCATCTCTAGATGAGCGAGTAACTTTTCTTTCCAGAGAATATAATCCCCTTCTCCATCAAACTTCTCTACCTCAACATTTCCTGAAGACATTTTTCTCAAGATCTTTTGCTCTCAGATTTGAACCCGGAGCTCTGATACCACTTTTGTTGGGTTTAAAACTGTGAAACTTAAATAAAGTTTGCGGCTTTAATGGATATAGAACTCTCTCTCTCTCTCAGATTTTAGTTTCTCGTGTGTTGTTTAATAAACTTGAAAAACAGAGCTTGAAATTTAAATGCAAGGAAGAATTAACGAGTTCAGATTCCTTGGGGTAGGAATCCTACGTCTCGCCGGAGAAGATCTCCGGAAAATCCACTAAGAAACTTTGCTCAAACCGAGCTCTTAATCCTTACAGTTCTCTCTCTGTATCTTTCACTTCACACGCACACCCATCTCTTAGACAAACAATTTTGTTTTTAAACCAAAACAGAACTTGGTCCCCCAAGCAAATAACTTAACCCGAGTCTTGAGTTAAGCCTTTGGTTCCATTTGTCTTCTATCTCTTTAATGCTCTGGAAACTGCCAGTTGCAGGCCTGCATCTCTTTTGTCTCCTCTTCTTGCATTGATAAAGTTAGTGTAGGGCTCTGTTTTTTTTCTTCTTCAGAGAAACACGTGACTTGGAGGTGCTTTTGAACCCTCTGTCTCCAACCGAGACTTTTCTTTCTCTTTTTCTTCAAATGAAAACTCTGTCTCAATGAGATCCTTGTTTCAGACTGAAACCAACATTTGAACAAGAGCTTTTGGATTCAAACTAACTCCACAAAAACTAAGTATGACCTTTTCTTGAATTTGCGTTTGTTAAATTACCTTTGTGATGATCAGAGGCATCACGGAAGACAAAGCTCTCTTCTTTGGCACGATGTAATTCGCGGATGCTGGAGGGAGGCTATTAGAAGAGTCTAAGGACGGTATCGCGAAATCCTCCATCTGACCGTTGAGTATAATACCCGTTGAAAGCGACATAAACCCTGATCCAAACGCAAAATTCACACTTGTTGTCATTGACACAACGTTTCTATCTGTATCAACCACACAGAAGTGACTTGTCCCGTGGTCCTCAAGCTGATTATATCTGTCACAAAAAATTTAGAAAATAATACATAAAATCTAAAACCCTAAAGGATTCTCCACAAACCCACTTCGGTTAAATCAATCACTTACTTGTTGAGGTAATGTTCTGGTGGGAATGTCCTAGAATCGAATATTTTTCTCTGGATTCTCTTGGCATAAGACTTAGAGATCATCTTTTCTACAACATTAGATGTTCCATTAACAAAAGCAGGATCTCCAAGATCCATTCTAGCTGCAAGCAAATGTTTCATTGCTTCTATAACACGATGTAGACCAAGATTCTCATCAGTATCCTTGATGTTCGCGTATCTCTCCATTACATTCATAACCATAGCAAAACCAGTCGTTTCACACGAAGGAGGCCACATTCCTTGTATTTTATACCCCATAACATCATCAATAACCATGGTGTCACTCACATTAACTTCATATCCACAGATCTTCCATCGTCAAGATCCCTCCGGCTTCCCTTACGTCGTTCACAAGCATTGCAGCAATATCCTCTTCGTAAAACGCCTTCATTCCTTTCTCGGCTACTGCTTCCAAGGTCTCAGCGAGTTTTAGGTTATAACATATATCTCCTTTCTTTAACAATTCGTCTCCATTAGTAAAAACACTCTTCAAACCAATGTCGTTCTTGATCATAGCCTCGTTCTTGGATAAAGAACCAACCTCGAAACCCTCTCGAGCCAGCTTAATCGACGGCTCGACCAATAGTTTCCATGGGACACGACCGTCTCTCCCATGCTTTGTAAAGTCCAGCTATCTCTCCCGGAACTGCTATTGAAAATGCTCCTATCACTCTCTCCGCTTCTCTGTTCTCGAACATATCCTATTACAATTTTTTTTATATTACAAAAAAAATCATATGTTAATGGCATAATATATTGTAGTGACATGTTATTTTTAGGGTTTATTAGCTTAGATGTATCAGTGCATAGAGCACGATACGGGAATGAGAAGAACCTGTGAAGCAGCCAATGGAGCGGTTTCTCGCATGTCATAAGCCTTAGCTACTGAGTCGCCTGATGAACCGACGACCATGAAAGCTCCACCACCGATTCCGCTCGACGATGGATTCAGAACACCTAAGCAAAATGCGAAGGCCACTGCGGCGTCCACGGCCGTTCCACCGAGTAGTTCTAGCACCTCCGCGCCGATCTCTGAACATGTCTCGTGATCGGCCGCCACGACGCCGTTTTCCGACGTCACAACCGCCACTTTGTCGTTGCTGTTGGTTTCAGTTTCCTAGCCAGAAAACTGTCTGCTGACTCCTGATGATTTATACGAGAAGTTCTCTGGTTAATTTCTGAGAGAAAAGACACCGTCTCAGATTCTTAGTAGAATGTAACAAAACAAAAATCAAAACCTTTATAGAGTACAATAAACTCGATTTATTTATAATTCAAATTTCTATGTAATGTACATTATTTATAATTCATGGACTCTATTGAGATGGAATGGTCCAAATAACTAACCGGAATTATGGAAATCACGAAAAATCTTATTACAAAAAAATCTAAAAGATCTAGAAGAGTGTTGATGAATATCAATATTTAGTTTAGAAAATTTACTTTTATCTCTAAATAATATAATTTTTAATGTTTATCTTAATTTTGAAAACTTAATTTTGATTGTATTATTGACTTGATTTATCTAAAATATATTTGTGACAAATTTGAACGTTATAACTAGAGATGTCAAATCCGGTTTAACTGACCCAAACGACACTGAAATAAATAACTAGTTTAGAAAGTGGAAACCAAGCGGAAGAAAAATTTAACCGATTCAGTTTCAGTTTCTCATACCGAACATATATATCTCTATCAATTTCGTAGAATTTCATTGTTTCATGATAATTTTTTTTCCCGTCTGTCTTTTTTTTTGTTTTTTTTGTTTTTAATAAATTCTGTCTGAATGAAATTCTTGCTCTCTTATTTATTTATTTTTGCCATAAATCAGATAAATAGATTTATTGAATAAATTTCGATTTCAAACTCAAATCTGAAATTTGATAAAAATATATATGGAGAATATATAAATAATTATATTTTTAACCAACAGTCAGAGTAGTTACAAATCATAAGGAATTTATAAAGATATGAAATCTAAATAAGTATCATAAAAAGTATCTACAAAGAGAATATTCTATATCTCTATCAGTTAAATTACACAAATTTAACATTCTACTCGTTCTTTTTAAGTGGGTTATCATTGGGCCTAAGCCGTAAAATATCCACGACATCATATGTCCTTTAGATTCATTCACGTCAACGTTATTATAAATGCGAAGTGTTGCGGTCCAGAGTTTGTATAATCTAACCAATCAAAGACCCGTGATATACGAAGAATAACAGTTCTGTATAAGTGATTTATACAAAAAAAAAAACAACTATTTGAGTTTTTGCCAAAAACCAATGGTAGAGTAAAGGAAACCGATAAAACAACGAACCGGATAGTTAAGAAATCGGTTGATAATATAAAAGAATATCGTAAGCAGAAACACCTTAATTTCACCAGTATTTTACTCTTAATAAGGTTCTTGTTTTCTTTTTACTCCCTTCTGCAATGCCAATTATTTTGTCTATGTCGATTCATTACGTTTTTCTAGTCCAATATTTGATTAGTTAATTTGATGTGATACATTTTACAATGTTCTTGTTCCATGATGGTACACATCTCCATAAACTACTCATTCGCTTAGTCACGACAAAAACTTTGAAAGGACAACAGCGTCCATTTTTTTTTCAAACAACCACCGTCCAATTTATGTCGGAATATTACAAGGTTTCCAAAATAATTGAGAAAAGACGAAAAGAAGAGAAGACAAACAAAGAAAAAACAATATTTGAACATTTCTCTCGCACAATGACATCCAATTCATTAAGTAACAGTGAGAACAATTATATTGATGAATATGTAAGAAACATAACAAATGCTAGGATATTCATCTCTTCATTCATTAAAAAAAAAAAGTGATGTAATTATGATAATATATTTGGATACCATTGTATATAAATAAGTGTCATTTCCAATTACTCAGTATCACTTGAAGTGAAATGGAAGGGACATGATTTGGGCTCCAACTAATCGAGCTTTATCCTTTTAAAGGTTAATTGTTTGAATAGCTGTGAAACCACTTTAAAAAATCACCAAATCACACCATATGATTTTAAAGATTCGAGAGGTTAAAATATGTGACGACTTAGATTAACGGACAAATGCGGAAGTTTTTAACTTCAAGCTATAGTAAGAGAAACATTGTTAAATTTGAATTTCTTACTAATTGAATTGAGAATATATGATTGTAACAAATATTAAAATGCTTTAAATTTTCAGAAAAATTAAATACTTCAATCTTCTTATGAAAATTAAATTACTGTAGGAAAATAATCTTTTTAAAAAAATCTAAAGCATAATTATGTTACGAAGTCATTTTAACTTGGTTTCTTTTGGTACCGATGCAAATTTTGAGGTCACGACGATGTTGCCACGTGGCGACATCTTAATGAGAGTTCAAATTCTTTGGTGTGTCGTGTCAGCGGTAGAGAATACGTTGCTGGTCAAAAACCAAAAGGACTCGGCCACGTGTCTTTTCCGTACAATCTTGTGAATATATTTTTGTCGGGACGTGGAAAGTAAATAGTAGTACTGTTTAACGATCAAAGGACTGTAAAGAAGGACACGTGCTGCAAGGGGAAGACACGTGTGTCTTATAGTGAACGGTGTCACGTGACTTTGAGGCAGATCATGTGATACGTATATTGAGATTTCATCCCTAGTAAGGGATTAGAGAATCTGACAGTAAGAATATTTTTCTTCGAACCAAATAAAGTAATTTTGCTAATTGAAAACATTAGTAGAAAATATTCTGATTCGGTTGGCATTATATGATATTTCCACACGCCTTTTAAACTGATTTTCGTTGTATTATATAACGTTTATTTGCAATTTTCGGTGCAGTATCTAATATTATAATTGCAATTGTTGGCTACTTAAACATTGATGTATTATACATAAAATAAAGTTTCGTTTGCATTTCATGTATGTTACGTGGTCATAATATATAACAAACAATAGGTTCAATAATTCACATACATCCATGTTCAAAACCGACATAAATGGAGAAGTCCGGTTTATATTAAAAATGGAAAACATGGATAAGGATTTCCAACTCAAAATTAATTGGTAATGAATTGATTAATCCAAAATATTACTTAAAATTTTTACCTATATTTGATGTGGAAAAATACTTTTAATACGTATTTTTAGATGATGACATTATTAGTTATTGATCTTGATATGTTTGGGTATGGATCGGCGGATCAAATTTTTGAATCGAACCGGTTATGAACTGGATTAGGCATCGTGTGATTGGATTTTGATACTATATTAAATTATGGAGTTTTAACTCAAAAACAGTTCATATATTTTATATATCATTTAAAATCTCTATCCACACATCTATAAGATATTATCTTTAATAATATTGAATATAAAAAATTAGAGATCAAAGAGGAAAGAGGAAATGGAGTAAGGTTAAAAAGATTTTATTTTAAAATAAAATTTGGAGGTGAACATATATATAATAAGGTTAATGATGGCCATATAAAAAAGAGCAAAAATCATTTTTGAAGCAAAAAAATAAGTTCGAATTAGTGGATAAGACCAAGAAATGGTGAATTATATAAATAGAAGTTGAGTGGTTAAGGGGAATAAAGTTTTAGTTTTATCAGAAACAAATTAAGGGGAATAAAGGGGGTCACGTAGTAGTCATGATCGTGGGATATGAACATATGAATTATAATAAATGTTTGGTGGAATCAAATAAGAAAGTATTTAATTTCAAGCGTAATGGACGGTCGAGATGGATGGGGCATGCATGCATGTGCTTCCTTAAGAGGTGGCACTCTTATCATGTGTGATATCGACGTGCACAAGCTCCTTTACATTATAGAAACATTTCGAGAAGACAAATAATTGGCTTCCTATTTAGTATTTAGACACTTTAATAGTTACAATTTGTTTCAATCGCTTAAATCGTATGAAGCACAAATTATCTGAATTTGGATCCGATGCAGTAAAACACTATGCTTTAGTTAAATGTATGCTACCTAATTTTGCGACAAGTGAGAAGTAAGACGAAATAGTGCGAGAAGGGAATGATATCGAAATTTTTGGACGAAAACTGTGTGATAAAAGTTATGTTCCAAATGTGTCATATTCAGATTAAAAAAATAAAAAGATCATATTCCTAGTTTTGGAAATTTTATTGGAGCTTTGAGATCATGTGACTGTTCGTTTCGTTACAACTGCAAAATATGACCGATCATGATCATATTAGATATTTCGATAAAATTTGATCAATAAAAAGGACAGTGGAAGTACACCACATCATGTGGTTGATACTTAGTAGTTAGTACTTGGTACTTACCAGTAATACTAGATATTGGGAATACTATTGTGTTGTAGAGTCGATGTTCTAGATATCTGATATGAAGTCTGAATGATATTGTGATATTGAAACAGATAGAGTTCAATGGTTTTTATGCCTTACAACGAAAACAACAGAAACTTAAGGAATGAAATACGGAAACGTGAAAGCGTGAGAACAATCTCCTAAAAACTATTTTTGACTTATTCAACTTCAGAATTTGTCAAATATCCAACAGATATGGTCACTTCGATGATAAAAGAGAAGTTATATACATAAATTTGTTATACTAAGACAAAAGATGTTTGAAAAATAAGAAAGTAAAAGTAATAAATTGACATCATAAAACTTGTGGCTGAGATTACACATAGTCGAATTTGGGGGTCACATGGTTTCTTTCCATCTATATTGACCTCTCAACATATATATAAAATGACCATATATGAAGTCCTTTTTTTTTTTAGTTCATATAAAAAAAAAAGTTCTGTTTTTATTGCAAAAACTTTCTTTTCACATATAAACAGATCGATCGTTTAGAACACGAAAAGATGAGTGAGAGAAACACTCTTTCTAAACGTATCTTTCCTGTTATCATTTAAGTCGCATACTATCGAATTATCGACAATAACTCAAATACACAAATTAATAAAAGTTGCTTGATCGGTCAATTTTTGGAGTTCCATTCTCGTGGGAAGTGTGTAATCATGTCTAAATATGGACAATAACTGCATCTTGCAGAACTTTTAGCCAATTAATTTTCATCTTTTTTGGTAAATCAAACCATTTTTATTTTCTAAATTCTTCATAAGATATAAAGATGAGGAGATGCTATTGATATTTGATATGCGATAAAGCCAACTTACAGCGACAACCAAAAAGTGCATTTATCTTGTCTTAATGAAAGCTTGATCGTAAATATCATATTTGGCAGCTGGGATCCTCGCCAAATCGCTTGAGCATGAAAGAGTATATTGTTTTTTTTTTTTGCAAATATTTCCTTTATTGTTTGAAGACGCAAATTTGGAGTATTAAATGTAACAACACCAAAATCGATGATAAATAATTGTAACCATACCATTCGACATGTGCTGCTCATCGTTGCCATGTTACCTCCCGAGCCCCAAGCCTGAACCTTTTTTTTAATCTCAAGTGACATTGGTTCAATATTTTACTTTGATACAGCTATATATTGTCCATTCCTCGAGTTGAATTAAAGAACTATTGCACACCTACTTTTGTTAGATGTTTGAGCATTGGCTAATCTACAGTTTTTAGTTATAATTTTGAATAATTAATTACTTGATCAGAGTAATGCAACGGTTAAAAAGGACACAAGTTTCTTACTACATTTAATGCGCAAAAGAAAAACTATTGACCGAAATAGTTTCCAATTTGTAATATTTATGTCTAAGAACAGTTTAATTATTCAATTAATATATACGATTCTGCCAAAAAAATAAATCGAGTTTAGAATTGCAATATAACACATTGCACGAAATGTATTTACGAGTTGAAAGATAATTTTTTTTATGTTTTACAAAAATTAATCATTAATTTTTTTTTCTTATAACGATCTACAATTCTTTTAGTGTAAAATATATATTTACATTTAGATTATTTACAATAAAAATATGTTGATTAAGAATCATAACCTAGATAATATTTAATTCTATGAGCAAATATCCTATTAAACAATTAGACCAAAAGTAAGGCTGCCAAACGTGTAACTGTCGAATAGAGCAAGGATTATCTTTTCTTCAATTGCCTCTATTTCTATCGTGTCTAATCTTCTATCACCTCAAAACTGCTAATCACCTAGTGATTCCAGATTGACAAACTAACGTTGATATTCTTTTCCACCTCTCAGTTAATAAATCACAAAAATATTTAGTTTTTTTTGCTTGGCAAACCACTATTTTTTAAGTATGATCTGAACGAAATAACCATATGCACTGTCATAAATTCATCTCTTCTTCTAAGAATTGACAGAACAGTAAAAAATAAAATCTCCTCTTACAGACCATAAAATCCATTTGTAACAAGCGAATATTACCAGCTTTAGATATTATTACCTATCTAGTTTTATCACTCATTCAAGTTCGTCTCGCAATCTGGTTCCAATATTTTAGAGTTTGTCGTTACATCCTAACTAAATCAACACATCTCTATTCTCTATTTACAATTTATGGGTTTGAGCTTAATTCACTTTCACTAGTTCATTTTAGATTTTTAATTAAATTAGGGTATATGTTTTATTTTTTAACTACTATACTAAAGTTTATTGGGCCGCTAGTGATGTCACTAAAGTTGGTTTATGTAATATTAAGCATTTTTGCTATATTTATTTTAATGCAATCAAAAATTTCAAAAGAAAAAAAAAATAAAAAAATTGACGTCCGCCTTTCGATTGGATCGCATTTGCAAGTTGAGAGGAACTAATGTTTAAAGAAGCATTAATGAGTGGATATAAATGTGTTCCCTATTATGTATAAATCACTTTCTATCAAATTTATGTGCCTTTTTTCTTCTTTATAAATTATACAATTCAGCTTCGTAAGAGCTACGACACTAAAGATATTTATGGTCCGTACATACAGAAAGGTTTAATACTTAATAGGTTCAGTGACTATGAAAACGAAGGCATTTTGTTGTGTGTACATCTCACTATCTTCCAAATAAAGATAAATAATAATTGCTCGTTGAATTAGATGAGCTACACGTTTTTAGATATTTTCCAACTTGTCTTCTTCTGAGATCTAGGAAATACTGATTTATATTAATTTATGTTTCAAATTAGACGTCAGAAATATCTTTTTGTATCAATATCTACATGACATCACTATAAAAAAAAATATTTTACATTATTTATTTTCTATTTTTGTATTACTTATAAGTTATACAAAAAAATTTACATCACTTAATTAAATGATTCTAATAGTGGTAATGCAAATAATTTACATCGTTTTGATAACAACAGATGCAATTATATATAATATTTACATCAGTTGTTGTAACTGATATTAATTTGTGTCAATTACAAAAAATAATATTAACATTTGTTACGATTATTATAATTGATGCTAAATATTTTTACTATTTTTATGATTATGTCAAATGTTTAAAAAATAATTTAAAATAATTTATATTTTTATAAATAATAATAATAATAATTTTATAATAATATTATTATTATTATTTAGCCAAAATTATTGTTGTGCCAACATGTCAATCTTAAGATCCACTATTTATACATATGTTTTCTCTTTCACATCTAGTGGGATAAATAAGAAAAATTTACTTACATAAGTTTTTATTGATATAAATTTGTTAACCAAAATTAGTAATTACATCATTATTTAACTGATATAAATTCATATTTTTGTATCAGTTTTATTAAAATGATGCAAAATAATATAGAATTGCATCAATTTTATTGAATCGAAGTTAAATTAGTCAATAACAATATTAATTATCATAACTAATGTTAAATCATATATTTTTTATTATTTATTAAACAAGTAATTCAAAATAGTATTATTTAATTTTGTAATACTATTTAATTGATGTAACTTAACCTTTTTTTGGTAGTGCATGATAAGCAAACAACCTCGTGTATAAATGTATAGAAATATGACTTAAAATCAATTTTAAACTTTATACCATTTTTTCATTCAACATTTAATACACCAATCGTATTGACAATTTAATCGACACCAAGATCATTTTATATAAATTAGATTAAGATAAATAATTGTTTAAAGTAATAAACAAAGATGGATAAAAAAAAAGAGAAAATATATTTATATAAAAGGAAAGAATGGCGAAAAAGAAAGAACAATGGATAAATGAGAGGTCGATTTGTCTGGGGGATATGGAATTGCTTCCAATTTTAGCAAAGAAGCATAAATGTTTGGCCCTTTAATATCTTTAAACGTTATTCCAAATCTGTTCAAACATGTCTGCTTCATCCGACACATCTCTTATCCTCTTCTCTTTTTGTTTAACCCTCAATCCAAAATGATACTAGATTTTCGATAATTATGTAAGATCTTTTAATTATGAGATAAAAATTAATTATTAAGTTTTTTTTTTCAATAATTCTAGATACGAAAGTGACACATTAGTTTTTTTAACATTGTTTAACTAGGTAACACAGAAGATTCGTTCAACGTCTGCTTCTCCTTTCATAATCAGAATCGGAATCAGAAACTTTCAGAAGCTCACTTCCATGACATTTTCAAAAATATTTTTTTTAAATACGTTAGAAGCTTGCACTTCTGATTTGAAAGCTTACATTTTCGTTTTGGTAACTATTTTTAATATATATTTATTTTGAAAATCGAGAAGTAATATAGTTTTGTGATTATGTATATCATTTTGTCTTTTATCTATAGAAAATTTTACATAGAATAATTATTTTAAACATATACAAAATGTTAAAAATGATTAATTTTGATGAGTTGAATAAAACTATTTCAAAATTTTTGATTATGATATCTTTCTTTTGACAATATAGAATTTGAGGTGGTTTTTAATTGAATTGTTATGAATATGATGATTTATAATTTTTTTAAATTATTTTTATTGAACTGTGTAAAAATGACATATTGAATTTACGTTATTCATAATAAAATTTTAATTTATTATATGTTTAATTATATATATATCTATTTTTTTAAAAATATTGTTTTTATATTTTTATACGATTCTGTTTCCGCTTCTAATAGGTTGTTTAAGTACAAAAAAAAATGAAAATAAGAATATATAACAGATTACCATATTTTTTTGGAAGATTGGAATTATATCGAGGATAACATGCAATTATATAATTAGTTTAATTAACTTGGATTATCTATTTTGTCGTATTTAAGAGTATCTAAAGTTCGACCGACTTCAGCGTATCTAATAACCCAAAAGCATTCTTAAGCTCACAGGTCTGTTGCGTTAAAGTTCCTCAAAGTCATTTGATAAACGTCCACATCACGAAAACTTCCACGTAAGTCAATCCGGTGGATAAGTATCAAGCCGCTGTTTCATACGCTTATATCACAGCCCTGTCACGGTGTACTTTTAGCTAAGATTTTAACTGCGGTAGAAAGACAACTCCCTAGTCCTGCGCTAATAGCATTAACCATGGTTAAAACAATTTAACCAAACCATAGTTAAACATTTCAACTACATAAAGCTTTGCCTGTGAATTAGCAAACAGCAAAACAAAACTCATTCAAACCAAAGAGATCAGAGAGAGACGACGTCGGATGTGAATATTATTCGCGGGAAAGTAAATACAATGATGATCGGAGAAACTCGCCGGACTTACCCAACGGTGGAAATTCCTCCATGGCCGGTTTCTGAAGAGCTTACAGCGTCGGAGATTTTCTCTCCGGTGATGAATAGCCCAGATTGTAGCATGCTTGAAGCTTTAGCGGCGTTGCAGAGTTATCTGCCGTCTAACGAACCGGATCCGGATTCTGACCCGGATCTATTGGGTCCGGACTCTCCAATCGATGCTTATTCATGTGACCATTTCCGCATGTATGATTTCAAAGTCCGTAGGTGTGCTCGTGGCCGTAGCCATGATTGGACGGAGTGTCCTTACGCTCATCCCGGAGAAAAAGCTCGCCGGAGAGATCCGAGGAAGTACCATTACTCCGGTACCGCTTGTCCTGATTTTCGAAAAGGCGGTTGCAAGAAAGGAGACTCGTGTGAGTTTGCTCATGGAGTTTTCGAGTGTTGGCTTCATCCAGCTCGTTACCGAACTCAGCCGTGTAAAGACGGTGGTAACTGTCGCCGGAGAGTTTGTTTCTTTGCTCATTCACCAGATCAGCTTAGGTTTCTTCCTAATCGGAGCCCGGATCGAGTCGATTCTTTCGACGTTTCGTCTCCGATTCGTGCAAGAGCGTTTCAGCTCTCGATTTCTCCTGTTTCTGATTCGCCGCCGATGAGTCCAAGAGCTGAGTCGGAGTCTTCTCCGATGACGACTCAGTCACTGAGTCGCTCACTCGGGTCAAGCTCTATAAACGACGTCGTTACGTCGTTTAGGAATTTACAGTTTAGTAAGGTAAAATCATTTCCTCATAATAATCAGTTAAGGTGTTACCAATCCGGATTCGGGTCGCCCCGAGGATCGATTTTGGGTCCTGGGTTGCAGAGTCTGCCTACAACTCCAACCCGACCCGGGAATATGGATATTTGGGAATATGGTTTAGAGGAAGAGCCCGCAATGGAGCAGGTCGTTGAATCGGGTCGTGAGCTACGAGCAAAGATGATGGAGAAACTGAGCAAGGAGAATAGCATGGGTCGTCTTGACCCGGATCCGGATCAGAGTGAAGCTCCTGATGTCGGGTGGGTATCGGAGCTGCTGATGTAGGGAATAAAATCCGACCCGTACCCGGATATCAAAATTCTCACTGATGAGTCACTAAATCAGTATCGGTTTTTTTGGGATATCTTCTGAGGAAAAGAGGAGGAGATCTTAGTGTGTTCATATTATTATTTACTAATTTCGTATTATCTGATAATAGTTAAGTATGGATTTTTTAGGCAGACTTTTCTGAGAAGACTTTGGAATCTCGTTGTATAGAATGTGCCTAGGGTTTTTAATTATGGAACATTAATTTATAGTATATTGTTGATATTATCGTGTTTTTTAAGTCTATAATGTTGTTAAATGTAACCACTCGTACTAATTAATGAATGGATGCTAATTATTAATACCATTCGTGTTAAACTACTGTGTTTCCCTAGTTTTCTCGATCCAATGTTTATGTAAATTTTCTTATTAATGAGAAGGTTTAGATGATAATAAAAATGCTTGAATGGGTCAAATCCTAATGACTTAGCAAAGGTTAAAAATCAATGTAACCAATAAAATACTTGTTCAATGGTGTCAATAGCGTTTGGGCGAATCATTTGAATCTGACATTATCCAATACGAGTAGACAATAGCATGGATAAGAAAATGACATCAACCCATGTAAAATAATTTAGAATTACAAAGAAAAATCGGGAGTCTAGCTAAACCGGTACCAATATTCTTCTGATAACCGAATATCCGAAGTGACCTAGACAAAACCAAAGAAGGTTTGAGGCAAAACTGAGCTTGAAATTTATGGAGGCTGTCATTCTTAGGGTCATGCCATAATTTATGAATATATTTATTTTGTTGAATAGTAAAAAAAGTAGCCGTGTAGAATCAAGTAATCGTGTAAATCGAGCTAAGATTTTTTTATTATATTTTTTGTCAACAGATAAACCTTTTCTTAATTTATCTTTTTTAGAAAATTTGGAATTTGACATTTGAAATTGAAATAGTTGATATATTTCGGGAGAGTAAAGGGAAAATCTAAAAGTTTTGCTAAATACTTGCTTCGTATTTTAATAAAATAATAGTATTACAATGAAAGCTACTTACTTTCCTGTTTTACTAATGACAAAAAACGACATGTGGGTCCAATGTTAGGTATCACACAATTAACATTTTTGCAGAAACATAATATAATTAAATGCAATATGATGTACATACAGATAGTGTTATTATATGGGGAAACGGCCAAATCTATAATTACCGAATTAATAGATTTGTGTAGGGCGATTAGCCCACAAACTCGAGCCTAATGTCAAAAAGAAGAAACCTATTTATAAAGGCATTTATATAGAACAAGTTTTTTTTTTTTTTGTTGAAGATTATGTTAGACCAAGTTACTTCCTAATACTATTTTAATCAATTATTTTCGCCTAAACCTACGAATATGATGTAACTTTAATAAGGTTCTCCGAAGATGATAAGAATGAGCACTGTGGATATATATTACCATGGCCAGTAATTTTTTAAATAGTGAAAATGGCAAAATATAATCTTTCCCCCATGAAATTATTAATGTTTTTTTTATATATAACTATAAATTTATTAATGTTATCTGCAAGAGATGGTAATCTCCATTCGTAAGCGAGCCCGACAACATAAGTAAATATAAACATGAAAAAGGCAACAATGTCAAATTTGGTGAATGTACTATGTTTGAATTAAGATTTTGATGGCTTTGTTTTGAAAAAAAACACCATGAAAACTACTATGAAGTCGATATGATACAAATTGAAAAAAAATGAAAACAAAAAGCATATACTGATATACAAATTGTGTTTCTTACAATTAATGTTTTCACGGTTACAAATTTTCTTTAAACAGATGAATCTTTGAACATTAAAAAAGAATTAAATCTTAACTCAATCAAATATGATCTTGACAGAACACTCGCAAAAATAAACACAGAAAAAAAAAAAAAGAGAGCATAAGCGATGAATTAAACATTGATTTATTTCTCACTACCTTGCCATTGGGCCAAACGTGGAGTAATCTCCATAAGTAAGCGAAGCCGATCCCGACGAGCTATTATATCCATTGCTGTTATAATTCTGAATCGGCGACGACTTAGTGTACTTCTCTTTCACTAGTTCCTTCTCATTATTGCTCTGTGGCTCACGAGCCAGCTCGGCTGCTAAGCACTGTTTCAAATCAGACACGATCTGGTTCGTTGTTGGTCTGTTGGTTCCTCTGTCTCTGACGCATGACATTGCCACCTCTACAAATTTCCAAGCCGAGTTCGAGGAGAACTCGCCGTGAAGCCGTGGGTCCACGACGCCGTCTATGTCTCCGATTTCAAGGAATGGCTCGACGAAGTGGACAACGTTCATTTTGTCTCCGTCTTCGGTTTTCATGATTGATCTCCGACCGGTAATGAGTTCAAGGAGGACAATACCGAAGCTGTACACGTCGCTCTTCTCGTTTAGCTTAAACGTGTTGTAGTACCTGTCAACGTGAAACTAAATGGTTAAGACCTATTTAGAAACTGAGCCTGACCATGGATTAAACCGGTGATGTGTGAAGGAAACATACTCAGGATCGACGTAGCCGGGAGTGCCCATGACGGCAGTCACGACGTGGCTGAGATCGTCCTCAGGGAAGACTTTAGAAAGGCCGAAATCAGCAATCTTGGCTTCCAAGTTATCGTTCAATAGAATGTTTGCTGTTTTAACGTCTCTGTGTACTATCGGTGGTCTGCATCCATGATGCAGATACTCCAACCCTGTCCATGAAATCAAATTAGAAACATATTAAACAGGATTTGATATATATTTTGGTTTAGCTTAAGAAAGATGTCAAAACTGGGACTAACCTTGTGCAGAGTCAATGGCTATATGGAGTCTCTTTTCCCAGCTAAGATCCTCTGCTTTCTCACTTGAAAGATAATCCTGCAAGTTTCCATTGGCCATGTACTCATAGATGAGAGCCATACTGCGACCATCATCGCAGTATCCAACAAACGAGGCTAAGTTCCGATGATGGACTGTCAAAAGAAGCTCCGCCTGCATAACATTTTAATCAACCATCGGAGAAAGTAAAAAACAGCTGATTTTTTGGACCTTTTGGTGCTCTGTAGATTACCTCGACTCGGAACTCTTTGGAAACCTGGGAAGATGATGATGATGATGACGATGACGATGATCCTTTATTTTTTCCAAATGAAGAATCGTTGATCATCTTTACAGCAATTTCAGTCCCATCTTCAAGAGAACCAAGATAAACTATACCATACCCTCCTTTACCGATCACTTTATTGAAGTTGTTTGTAATGCTAGAGACTTCACTATATGTGAACCTTCTCTTTCCCGAAGGCAGAAGTGGTCCTGAATAAACTCCTGAATACACTAGGAAATTAAACACTCGTTTTCTTTCAGCATTAATTCTGACTTTTATTAACTTTGAATGCAAGTAAAATACAAACTGTGCTTACTTATTTTTCTTTCCCTTCGCATGATGCATATGATAGCCATGGCGGCAATGAGAATGATCACTAATGTAGTTACAACTATTGGCACGACGATTCTGTTCCCGTCCCGACATGAACGTGAGCGACAAATGTTTTGTTCATCTAAACTGGAAACAGAGAGGAAATCAATAAGCTTCAGAAAATGGTAGAGATGCAGATTATCTTTAACGAGATGACTAATGTTCTGCGGTTTTGACAAGAAACTGTACCTGAGTGCAAGTCCATTAGCCGATGATCTTTTCCTAATAGATTTTGGGATAAACCCAGTCAAGTTATTTCCTTTCAAATTCCTGCGACACAAATTCATTATTGGTTCTCTGTCCGTATAGACTCAAACAAAGCTTCAACGTGTTCAACTCAACTCACAGGAATTTCAAATATTTTAGATCAGCCAAAAACTCCGGCACATTTCCTCTTAGGTTATTGTTTGATAAATCCCTGAGAAAAAAAATTGCACACATCTCTTATAGTTATTGTGAATAAAATGGTGGAAAAGTGTGTATATATGGTTTGTATACTTACAATGACTCAAGAAGGGAGAGATTTCTAAATGCGAAGGCTATTGGTCCTTGTAACCCGCTTGCGCTAAGATTCCTACTCGTAGCATAAAACAAAAACAAGCTCATCAGCAAAACTGTCTTTGAGGGAAATCGAAAAATAAAGTTTTGTATGGCTGAAAGGAATGACTTACAGGGACTTGATTTGGTGATAAGAATTGTTGAAAGTGCATCCAACACCTTCCCAAGGGAATAGTCTTGGGGAGCAAGGATCACCCGTCCAAATCTTATTCACTTTATAAGTTGATTTTATGCTTTGTATGGCGTTAACTGCATTAAGAAGAGAAAATGGGAAACTGTAAGTTTCAGTAGAAATCAAAGTTTAGTAATCTTTCAGAATAGAGGTATTAAACTAACAAAGTAGAGATGAACACACCATCTTCAATTGTGGTGGAAAATTCATCCAGAGATTGTGCTATGAAAATCTCAATAGCATTGAGTATTGGTGGAAGCGTTGAATCTGCGGTCTTCTGAACAGAAATCCAGTGATCTTTACCAGTGAAAGCTCTTGAATTAGAAACTGTCATTGAATACTCGGAAGAGGGGATGAAAGCTTCTGAAACAGGTGAACCATTCCAGAATATCTTGATTTTTCTGCTCTCATTCCTCTTGAGATTTTCGAGTTCAGCAAAATAGAGGTAGGCATAGAACCGAGTATTTGGATCGTCTGATGTCCAGGATAATTCCAATGGTTCATCATCACTTTTAGGCGAAGCAGCAGTCTTAATAACTTCATCTGGTGGCCTGTAACCAGACTGAAAAATGTCAATATACCCAGTAGTAGTGGTTGAATTCCAAGAGACTGGAGAGTACGGAGACCAAATACGATCATATACATCTTTTTGGTACCGTCCTGTTCCATTCAAATACCCTGTGTCCCATCTTTGATAGAGTACCAATGAGACATTTCTTCCAAATTCAGTACCATAGATAGAGCTGTTCGTTGGCCGGAGCTCCAAGGCTGAAATAAAAGGAATTCCTTTACCTTTGTTCACAAGGCACACATATACTGTCTCAGACTCTGCAAAGCTGAGGATCTCCTTGATGACGTTCTCAGAAGCATTCTTGAATTTCACCGTCGACCAGAAATTCACGTCTACATAGAGATCAAACTCAGGTAAAGCTTCTTTACCATCGTAGTTCCCATACATAAACGAAGCTCTGATGAGATAAAGATTCCCTTTTCCTTCGGAGGGGGTTAAGGAGTAACAGTTCCTGTTTCCTTGAGGAAAAGATCGGACATCAGCAAGTGGGAATGGCAAAACCGGGTTTTTTGGGTAACCATATTCTTCAGAGACGTTCACATTTACTCCAGTGTTTATGAAAGGTGCATCCCAAGTGTAACTGATACCAGTATCAGTGTCTACATAGTTTATATTAGGGGGTGACCCACAATCTATGCTGATGAAGCCTGGATCAGGAGAAAAACGTAAAGGAACTTGATTACTTCTAAGATGTTGGAGAATTTTTTTATCAAGATTCCAAGACAGGTTTAAACTCTACCAAACTTCTCAAATTTTAGAACCTAGAGTATTCAAATATTAGAAACAGACATGGACCTCATTTATCATGTGAAACCAATAATCAAATGCAACCCATGATCTAAAGAAACTTTCATTTTGTAATATCGACAAAAAAGTAACACAACTTCAAAAATCTTTGGTCTGAAGATCGCTCATTTTCAGATCAAAACAGGCGTAAAAAGAGGAAAATAAGTAAGAATGAGACTCACAAACCTGCTTGGCCTTGGCCATGAACCACAATGGCAGTGGCAATGACGCAAAAAAAGATGAGAAAAACAGAGTGAGCTCCCATGTTCTACTCCTTTTGTAAAAGCTCAGCTCATCATCGTCAGAAAATTAGACAACCTGCGATTAAGATAACACAGGAACACAATACCCAAAAGTTCAAAGTCTATGCCCTATTTCTGGGAGCACCAAAATTGACCTGGAGCTGTATACTACAAGTGCTGCTCACGACTGAAATAAAAAACGGCCAAGAAAGAATATAAAATTGTAATGCAGCTGTCAATAAATTATCTGTGGGTGAACAGAGAACCATGATATATAATAACTCAAATAAAATCTTATAAGAAAGGCACAGGACAAAGCCAACATTGTACGTAGCCGACAGATAAAAACCGAAAATCAGAGGCAGTAACAATATTATCTGACCAAAACTATGGTGAAAGAATTTGCAATACGAGTTTTGATTTGGATGATCGAGCCACATAGAATGACGGACCATCTAAGGATAGTGATTAAAAAGATATTGACTTAAGCTGCAGTGTCTTTAACTATTATGCTGGAGAGTATTAGAACTAGGCTTCATCTTCTATTAGCTGCCTTGCAGGATCAGAATCATGGGATGAGCTCAAAGGGAATGAAGATAGCTCAAGATAATCAAAGTCGTCAGTGATTCCCGCCTGAAAATTACACCTCTGATTACGTCAATCTTTGAAATAAGAATATGTGAAATCTCGAATTGATAGCAATTTATGTGATGAAATCAGGAAGATACCTCTGTGTATAGATGTTCCAGCTGTTCTTTGGCCTGGGGGAAGTTGTTTGAACACCATTGTCGCAATGTGAAGATGTTATCTGAGTAAGTTTGAAAGAATTACAATTTAAGCTGTGGTGAAAATTGTGAACCTTTTAAACTGAAAATGTATTCCCAAGTTTTAGAAATTAAAAACCTGTCCATCTGTTAGCCGATTGGTGAGCAACTTCAATTGCATTCCCTATCAAAATTAGAAGTATACACATTGATACAGCTAGTAAAGCATAATATTTGTTCTTATTGCTGCTCCACAAAGACGAAAACCACAGGAAATTTAACAGAAAACAAAAGACGTTATGCAGAACGTACTCATTGCCTCTAAGGTAGCAGGATCGTTGTCAGCAAATTGTACCATCTCATTCTGCACAAGACGAAGAAACTGTTAGCGACTTGCTTAACATGTGTATACCTCTATACAAACAGTTAGTCTATGTAATCTGACCTTCAGCTCTTTGTGTTTCTTTTCAATATCTTTAAGTTGCGTCAAGGCCTCTGTACGTTCCTCCTGCAGCGAGAACAGCAATTCTGGTGAAAAGAGCATGTAACCTTATTCAAGCATATATTCTGCAATATAGAAGAAATACTTACTGATTCTTCCCTTCCCTTCTTTAGAGAATCACACTGATCAACAAGTTCTGCTAGCTTTTTATTACTACCCTGAAGTTCAGATTCAAGTTTCTGGCGAATACTCCTAAGCTGTTCATTCAGAATAGTTAGAAGTGTGAGATCAGACAACAAGTTTTGTTATACTCAAATTAATATGAATCTTTCGGATGAGGATGAGATCAGTGGCTCACTTGATTGCAGCACAGCTGGGGAGGCTCCAAAAGTAGATCTTCATATGCATAATTATAAACACTGTCAAACAACATGTAACAACAACAAGGACTATATGGCAACAAATGAAATAAGTTGTGGAAGGATCCAACATAGGAACAGTAGCTACTCACAGAGATGCCAATCTTGTCCTTTGCGACAAGATCATCATCGACTAAACTCTGGATAACATCTTTCACGGACTGACTAATCACACCCATCTTCGGTCCCATCTTCTCGAGCTCCTTTAGCTGAAAATGATTACAAAAGTAGAGACTCATAAGTGCTGGTATCTCAAATCCATTAGTTTAATAGCAAGTTATCAGATCATTTGATTGAGGAAGATGAATTTTGGTAGGTAAAGCTAGTTCTAGGTAACAAGTAAAAAAAAGCTTACTAGGAAGAAATCTTGAGACTCATAAAATATCTGAAGCATCTTCTCCCGCTTCTCCTCAAGCGAAAGTCCTCGTTTCTTTGACTGAATATTATCAACAATAGAAAGCAGCGATTCAGCAGAAACGAGAAATTAGTTTAAGAAAAAAAATTCAGAGTTTGAATGACGAAATCGAACAAAATGCTTCTAGCTCGAAAGTCTCAAAATCGAAACAGTCAATTCAGCGACCGCGAAAATTGACTGCTAGAAAAAATGCAAATCCGAGAGACCTATCAATTCGCCATGTGCAATCCAAGTGTTTGCGGAAATTCCTCAAACAAATCTGTAGTGAGCTATGGGAGAAAGAAACAGTGCTATCGACCCAAACTATAACAAGTTTCGCGAAGACGAACAGAAAAAAATCGCATCGGGATTGCAAAACATTCAAACAAATAGATCGAATCGAACATCAAAATTATCTAGCAAGCTGAAGAAACCACAAGCTAAGCTGATCAGTGGATGATAATTACGGTTCATAGAATCGCAAAGAATCACTTGATCTTCCCAGAAAAATTCACAAATCGCTAAACATAATCACAAGTAGAGAGTAGAACAATCGTCCAGTGAATATTACCATCGTGATTCGTTGTTCCTGATGAATTAATCCAAAGGTTTTCAAGCTCAGCTATACCTCTCTCTCTACCGTCTCCTCTCTCAGAAAATTCGAAATGAGTATTGTTGAAGAAGCCTTGAAAACTTGGGCGGGGTACTATCCCTCGCTTTCTCTTCTATTTTTTATTCTTTATTTTAAATTATAACTTTAAACGACACGGAGTCCAATTCTAAGATACAAAAACAGCATGAACTTTTTTAAAATCAGCGAAGTGAACCATATTGCACGGATAAACGTATATGTGAATGCGAAGAAGGGAGGACTCGAGTGGTAAATGGTAACGCAGCATATTATTACCAAAAGAAAAGTGTCACAGAAGACAAATTACAAAAGATATAATATGTGAAGAACACTCAAATGCAGATAACATTCACGACAGTGATAATAAAAGTTTCGCTCCGATTTAATCTGATTCGTATCTTTATTATATACATCGTTTGTTCTTGTTTATCAATGCATGCATGCCTTGCTCCGGAGACGTGAATAACCTGAAGTTAAACAAGTTGAAAATGCTTTATAATTCAAAACTGCGATTTGTTTTTCTCATAATGCAAAATTTGATTTTGAAAACAAATGAAGCATTTATTGATTTGGTCTGCTTATAGATGAAGAGAATTGAAGTGACCTTAGAGGGCCATTTCAGCCTGTAATGCAGCAAGTTCTTCTTCCTCAGCAGTCCGCTTCTGGGCAGCAGGACGGGCGGGTTGACGCCCTGGCACGGGAACTGAAGGCAATGGAGCAGTCTTTGTAGGCTGAAGAAGTTGCTCTTCAAGCTCTGCACCTTCTAATTCTTCAAGCTCGGCTTCAAGCTCATCCTATCAAAGAGAAGTGTTACTTAGACAAAGATCATTAGCTGAAAAACATGGTCATGAAGGGTACAAGAAAGTGTACCTCGTCGAAGTCAGACGCTGCCCCGATTGGAGTTGCCAATGCTTCTTGGATCTGTTTCATATTCTCGGTCTGCTCATTGATCTCGTCCATGGTCTTGTCCACGTCATCAATATTTCTGCAAAACAGTGTGTTTTCGAGTTAGGAAGGCACTAGAATCGTAAGGCATTCAAGCAATGCCACAAGACAGGTAGTAAATTATAAGAGAGTTGATGCAGTTTGAAAACCAAGCTTGTGTTAACGATTCCCAAAACCAATAACATAAATATGATAGCAAAGGGTAATATGGTGAAAATGTGATATACAACTTACGTTGCTTTCTGCATTGCTTTCATGGCAGAAGCTCCACTCCTCAATGCATCTACAGTTTCGGTAGTTGCTTTTGCGCCTTCTAACATAATCATCTGTACGAGAAGAGACATACAATTCCTTATAAATTCATATATTGCTGCTGAAAATTAACAAACTTAGAAGGACACAAATTTTAAAAAGAAGCTCACTTGATCATGTATACGCAGCTGGAAATTCCCAAGCTGTTCAACTTGTTGCTCATATAACCTCTTCCTTTTCAAACACTGTATAGCCGCTGCACAAAGACCAATACAGCTTTAAATACTCCAGCAATTGCAACACACAACAAACTTAGCTTGTATATAAAGAACACATGAATCATAACAGTCACGGAAAATTAGATTGTACCGCGTTTGTTCTTTGCTCGGGTGTATTCTTTCGCTTTCTCAACCTCTGCACCAGCCTTCTTCAAGAGTACTTTCTCCTTTTTCTCTAACATCTCAAGCGTCTGCGGTGTGAGCAAACCATACAATGAGCAAAAAAAATTGAAATGAAAGGAACATAAACAAAACTTGGATATGGGAAAGGCAAAACTATTACTCCAGAGAGTCTCAGTTTAACTATGTTTAAGTATCAACTATAAGTCTCGATTCCAACTTACTAACTAATACCTTAACGGATCTTCATCAACAAACTTAACCAGATAGATCAAACTAACTAATATCTTAGTTTGGTGATTTCCACATGTAAACGAACAGTACAGAGATCAGTTAACAGAAAGATTGATTTTTTCAAATCGAACGAAGATGACACAGAGAAGTAGCGAAATCGGATCATACCTCGTTTAGCTTATCTAATGTTTGGAGAGCATTTGACTCTTGTTTGGGTTTACCGAATAGCCGATTCATCATGGTTTGAGGATGCTTGCTCAAATATCACCGGCGATGAAGAAATCCACAGGTCACTAAAAAATCCCACGAAAAATTAGACAAATTTAATCCTAATTATGAACCGATCGATCGATTAAAACTTCGAGGAAGATTGAGATTTCGCAAGAATCGGGTCCAAATACCTGGTGAAATCTGGATAGGCGATGGGGGGAGATCAAATTTAAAGGGTAAAGAATAGAAATGGGAATCAAGGAGGGGACTCGTTTTGGTTTTGTGTTCATAGAGAGGATGAAGATCGAAGGAAGCAACTTTCCCCTTTTTCACACGCGTTGACACGTGTTTGCTTTCAAGTGGTTTACCTATCATCCGCCTTCTGCACGCGTAGTAGGCAATAATATTGGACCGAACTTCAATCAAATTAAAATCAAAACCGAACCATTAGTATATTTGTTTACAAACCGACCAGTAGCGTTTTCTCAGCACCGAATAAACTAATCAAATCTAATGTATGTGACCAAAAAATAAAATAGTGATACCATAAATTTATGGTACCACCATTTTTTTAACCACCTCACGGTCACGGGAATGGTTACACATAAAACATAAAACATAAAACATAAAACGATATGAATTACATTATTCCACGGCGATATAATGTTACAATAAAATCCGACATTATCATAGGGAGTTAATATCTTCACACATAATGATCTTACATGTAGCGCAATGTATTACACTGGTGCAATTTGTCAACAATACAAATCCCAAACAAGTAACAACAACCTTTTAATTTGGTCAGTCAATTTTACACAAACTATAATAATTATATATCTAACAATAGAAAAATTAATATATTGTTCACAAAATTAACGAAGACCAAAAGTAGTCAATATGGGAATAACATTCACCAGTGAAACCTACGTCTTTCGATATTTCCGACCACGGCTTCTCGGACACCTGAGCACGACGGTCTCAGCACTCGAACACTGCCACCACCACCGCCATTACTCCTCCTCCATCCGCTGCCGGAAACATTACTCTCCGGCCTCTGTCTCGGTGCGCTATGCGATCTCAGTTTCGCCCTAAACAATGTCGTATCGGCCATGTAACTCGAGTTAAAATCTCCGGACAAGAAACTGAACCGGTGAGCATCCACCTCTACTCCTCCGCCGGAACAGCATACGCTCCTACACGGAGACCCTTCGGCGAAACGAGGTGTGCTCTGCGCCGTCGGGAATTTGCTGCTGCACTCGTCCCATTCGGGTTTGGGCATTGACAAACGCGGTGGGACCCGACCCGAGAGCGGTGAAGAGAGCGTGCGTCGAAACGGGTTGTCTAAAAAATCTGAACCGGATAAAACGGGTCCTCGGATCCTATAAGTTCCGGGTCGGATTCCTGTATCTACTTCCACTATCTTAACTGTCTCTTCGCCGTTGTTTCGACTGTCTAAAGATCCGGAGAATCTTTCCTGTAAAAAGTTATCCAACACTTTTACAATCTAGTTGGAAAGTTTAATCTTTTTACAAATTGGTTCAAAAGTTTTAATTTTCATACTAGTTAAGAAATTTTCATCTTTTTACATAAAGGCTAAAAGGTTTTCTTTTTACAAATTGGTTAAAAAGTTTAAATATTTTTACAAAATTAGTTAACAAGTCTTTATCGTCTTACAGAAGTTTACATCTTTCTACATAAAGGTTTGAAAGTTTTAATCTGCTTACTAGTTCAAAAAATTTCATCTTTTTCCATAAAGGCTAAAAAGAAATTTTTTTACAACTGGTTAACAAATTTAAATATTTTTACAAAATTAGTTTAAAAAGTCTTTATCGTCTTACAATGTAGAAGTCTTTCTATATAAAGGTTTAAAATTTTTAATCTTGATCCAAAAAAACTATCATCTATATGTTTAGTGAATCAAATTATGGAACTCTAAACCGAATTCAGAGCTGAGTTTCATACGGTAAAACCAGAAAAAAAGTAAGTATTACCGTGGACTTTCTGGCCGGAGCACTATTTCCGATACGGCGGAGAGCTCTCTGAAACTTAACTGTAGTCTGAGCTCTAACAAGAGCCTCCATACTCCGGAGAGTCGCCGCCGCTTGCTTCCGAACCAAAAAACCTCTAACTAAAGCTTGTATCTTCACCACTCCTCTCAACGCTCTCAACGCTTTTCTCGCCTTTACGTTACATCATTTAACGTCAAATTACAAAATAACTTAAATATTATAACGATTAGAAAATTTAAAATGAAAATTGTAAGTACCAAGTAGCCTCTAAATGAGCATTGGATCTGCATAGCGGCACGATTCTCACGGCCTTTTCCAACTCCTAACGTACCACTCTTTCCTTGACCCGTGAGCCTTACAACCGCAGCTGCTGCTTTAGCCGCCGCAACCGCTTTATCAGCGGCAGCAGCCGTGGCCACAGCAACCGCATTTGCATGCGTTCTACGTTCTTTCTCCTCCTCTCCCGCCGCGTAGAACGACCTTAGCCACGCAGCTTCTTTCTCGGATATGTTAGGCGGTATCGTCTCATAGCTGTCGCAAAGAGAGCGGTCAAAGCGGTTAGAAATGACGCCGGCGCCGGAGCCGGAACATGAGGAAGGTTTGATTCCGAGCAAACCCTTGAACCATCTCGTAGCTCGACCCATTTTTGTCTCTCTCTTTACTCTATGGTCAATTATGAGAGATTCTTTCTCGCAATGGTTTTTAGTTTTGCTTTAGTTGTAAATACACTATTAAAATTTATTTACAAGCTAGAAATTTTATTTTAAAAAAATTGAAAGATACGACGAAGAATAAGCGTACTATTAGTACACGATAGGGTCCATCACTGTTTAACGTATAGTGATAAAGGTTATTCGTAATTTGATCCATTTTTATTTTAATAACTTATATATGAAATTCAGGGATTACAAATCAATAGTAGAAACACATTTCATAGTTTGTGTATTGAGTATGAATTTAACATCACACTGAAATTTTTTGGATTCGCAATTACACAAAAGGGGGGAAAAAAAAAGATTAAGGATTTAGAAGTGAGCAATAAAATGAATAAAATTTTGAAATAACGAGACTTCCAAGATAGCTACTATAGATTAGATAGGTGCTTTTCCATTTTCTGCAAACTGTTACCTGCAGGAGTTGTTTCAGTAGTCATGCCCATGCAATTATCTTTTTAATTAACAGACAATTATTTTGGTTTTTATAAAAAGATAAAGAAAGAGAAAAAGAGGGGGAAAATGGAATCACCATAGCATATAATCATTTTCTACCAATGAAGTACAGATCGAATAGGAAAGTGTATCAGTTTAGGTCAATATTTTGAAAGATGTGAAAGTGTATCAATATTTTTTTTAATCAAAATACTGTATATCCCGCTTCGAAATTTTCTGGCTGATAAAATTCTTTTATACATTATTAAGTATTAGAAAAAAATCGATGATGTATACTGTATACATTTTATGTTATGTGTTGTCTATTGTTTGCTACATATTATCCCATATGTATATATTATATACGCCTTGGAAATCCAACTTATTAACTTTTTATAAAGTTCTGATAAAAGTGGCTGTAAAAACAGTGCAAAGGAGAACGTAACGCTCTTGGCCGCCTTATAAAATTATATGCAAGTAACAGTATAAAATTACCTAAGTAAATTAATCTCTTTATTTTGGGCTATGAAATAAAATAATCTTATTTTAAAATAATATATAATCTGTAGAAAAACTGTTGTTATTCATAGTAAACGTTATGCGCTTTGATAATCATGTTATTGTTTGTTACAAAACATGTTTACCATAGTCCTTTGCTACAAACATATCAGCATACTCCAAACTTCTATGTCATATTGCATCCTTATGCTACAATTGTTTTTTTTTTCTTAACATCACAGTTAATTGAGCATATCTAGTCCAAATCATTGCATCTGTCATCTGAAATTATTATCCTCTTTTGGGGAATAAATTATTGAAAAAAAATAAAATCTTTTTTAGATAAAACAGATAGTGCAGGCAGAGATTCCAACTCACTGGAGCCCTAACATGTCAATATTTAGTTCACAGCCTTTGTCATTTTCTCTACCCAAAACTCTGTAAATTTGTAAAGTTGAAAACGAAATTTCTTGAGAATTGAGAATAAGCTTTTTAATTTTGTTATTTCAAGACTAAAACAAAAGGAATAATTCTCTTAACAATTTTATCATCTTCTTCTTATGCGACTAGTTACATCTATTTATTATTCAGTAGAGATCGGTGTTTTAAAAATCAACGCCAGGATATGCGAAAATGAAACTTATGCAAATAAGTCAGAAACCAAGTGATAGAGGGCAGACCAATGTTATTTCATGTTTTGCTCGATGCCAAAAGTTGAATTTCATCGAACATGTATTTTACTTATGATGGATTTAACATACTGGTAGAATTTAGATTTCATCCGAATTTTAAAACTGTTTTACTTACGAATGAAAAAAATGTTCGAGAGTCAAATAAAATAAAATTTCAAATCTATAATCATTGGCTCACTTTATTAAAACTGGGATACTCACTGTGAAGTACCAATAATAATTCCCACCAATGATAAAGTGGTTATATAATAAATATTCAAAAAAATAAAAAAATGCAATTTCAGAAATTTTAACCAGAGGAGATAAAAAAAAAGTTGATGGAGAAGAGAATCTAGAGTGAGGTCACGTATCTCTTATGTATTTGTGGAAGTAAAAAGTCTTCGGCATTTGAATTTGACAATCTCTTTTTTCTTGCGGTCCTTCTTCTTAACTTCACCGTACACTTGTTCGTCGTTTTTTTCTTCTATTTGATTTTATTTTACTTTATTTCAAGTATATCTAAATCAATTATTGGGTACTTGGTTTTGCACGTGAACTTTTATATGCTTTTTAGCTTGTAGGGGATCATCAAGGTCGTTCTTTTTGCTGGCTTTGGGTCTATAGAAGAAAACAAATTGTAAGAGAATTGGTGTGGGCTTGGGACCTTTTGGGTCCAAGACTATTCCGGATAATGTCCACTGCTGTTTTCACTGAGTTAGATTTTTCAGATCGTTTCAAAAAATTTAAGTGGCAGCAGACTTGAAATTAGTTACTGTAAATTCATGATTTAGCAATTTTTATGATTCATTTTTGTCAACTTTTGATGAACATGCTGATGCGGGTCTATAAGTTGTTGGTTAAGGATCCATATAAGTAGTATTAAATGTTTTCCTAGGCATAGGGTCCACATGGCCTTGTCACTGTTATACGATTGTGGCCTTTTCAATTGTTCATCAAACTAGGCCCATATGTAACTTACATAACTAGTAAAGTTAAAATTCGTCTTGGCTAGGTAAGTCCTTGTAATAGGCCCATTAAATTCCTCTTGGCTAAGTGAGTCCTTGTAATGAGCCGATTGGTTACTGAGATTTCTTATTAAATCACTTACAAGGTGATGGCGAGTATTATATATATGGATGTATCATTTGGTTTTGTATTAGGCTATGATTAAACCATTAAAACGCATAGACACTTCTGTGCCGCAATGGTCTTCAGTGTAGAGTTTTATCCTTTAAACATCACATAAATGCTAAACCTCTAACTAGAAAATAGCTCTTAATTTTGTTTAAACTGTTTTATGATTAAAGTAGTAAGTAGTATAGATTGTACGTCTTTCATTAACCAATTATTAAATTGACAATACGTAGATCGGCTCCTATCTCTTTTATATTATTCTAGGATTCATCTCATTTTTATGTGGATTCCTTAAAAACAAAACCAAATCTAGATGTAATCTAATCCGACATATTGAAAAGAAAAACATTCATGTGTATCACAATCGATCATTCGCTTGTTTCACCCTTGAAGATTAAACCGTGCTGGTCTGGTCAAATAATTAAGGAGAGTCAAATTATTGGGTCTACATATTTCAAAATCAAGACATGTGATTGAGGAAAGAAAGAACAAAAGGTCTGGGAAAAAAGCCCTAAAAAGAGCAAAAAAGGGAAACATGTGGAAGAAAGAGTGACCCACAGGCAAGTCATGTGTTCATAAATTGTACTTATGACATCTTCTTAATATTACATCGATAATTTTTATATTAATATCATATATAAATGCAACTTGCCACATATAAGTATCTATATAAAATATATTTTATCAATTTAAGTTATAAAAAAAAAAATTCTAAACAAGAACCATGTTGGACCAGCACCTCATAAATTTTGTCACTCCAGAATCTTTGTTGTATATGCAAGTTCCAGATTTTTGATAAATAAATTATAGCGCTTAGTGTAGTGCTGAATTAAAATTTATGATAGGATGAACATTTAACTATATCCTGAGTTAATTAAATTGTTCTAAGTTTAAATTGAATTTGTTAGATATTAAATTTTTACTTTCATACTAGGGACCATGTAGTTATATATGTATGACATGTATGAAATTTATGTGCAAGTCAATCTCTCTCACTGCTAGTTTTACATATATATTATCACAAATTTTTTTTATTTTTTTTTAAACACTAGGAGGTCCATAACACGTAAGAACATGTTTGAATCTTGATTGAAATAGTCTCAAGATTTTGTCTATGATAACGTTTACATGAAAAGAAGATCACCTATTGTAACTTATATCTCTTAAATTTGAAATTTTAGATA
The DNA here is from genome assembly GCA_028015245.1 of Cardamine occulta. NCBI lineage: Eukaryota > Viridiplantae > Streptophyta > Magnoliopsida > Brassicales > Brassicaceae > Cardamine > Cardamine occulta. Next base: position 15,426,297 of record CM051389.1, on the reverse strand, counting down.
AAATTTATGTGGAGTAGATTTTCTTAAAGTGCGTTTATGTCACCTCCTTATTATTTATTTTTGGGGGTTATAAGACAAAGATGTGTATGAGATTGTGAAAGTGTTGGTTATAAGGTGGACAAATAAATTAGGGCATTCACAAAAACATGCTTGTGTAGGCTCCCATGTATTTGCATGTGTTTTGGTCTCTCATGGCATGGTGGTTTGGTTTATGTCCTGCTGATTTTTTTTTTATTGATTATTAATTTTGTAATATGTTTTTATTTTTTGGTCATCTGATCAGTTATCACATGTTTGTCCACTATTGGCTATAGATTGGAATGGATTGTTACCATAAATGGAACCCATGTGACATGAAAAGTTTCTTTTGCATATGGTCATGCACATATAGATACACTCATCATTATATGTATCATCATTATATATTTTATAGGTTTGAATGAGTAGATATTTATCAATATAATTTATTATGAAGGTTAGGGCTGATCTACTAAGAAAGATAACCTATAAAATAACTTTGACTTATAGATATATTTAAATACATATTTCCCATTAATTTTTTATATTTCTACATAACACACATCAATATACATATATATATAGCTTTCCACCATTTATAATACATGTCCAAAACAGCATCCACCAAGGTTCATCGATGGATTGTCTCCAATCAATTAATAAATAGTTTTCATATTAGTATTTTACATCATCATTAGTGAAACTGAGAGTTTTGCATTATTCTTTTAAGAGTGTGGACTAGTAAAATGGCATTATATAAGCCCTCAAATGTCAAGTACTAAACATGATTAAAAACGAGCTGACACAAAATCAGTTATATGCTTTACGTACTAAGGTTTCGCCAGAATCCTTGATTCTTCAAATTATAGAACACTCACAAGTCACGAGAATATTAATTTTGTTTAGTCTGCGTTATTTTATCTTCTAGATTTTTTAGAAAACAAATTAATTATAATGTTGTCGTTTTCAATAGCTTTTCTTTGGTCCAAAGTCAAATAAAAAATAGTTTAGTATCATGTACGTTTTCTTACATTATTGAAAATTTTAAAGTAGATAATATATCTAAGATTTTTTTTGTTGTAAAAATGATACAATACCAAAAACCGCTTAATTTTATTTTTCATATAACATATCATCTAATACTATTAATTAAAGACCAATCATATGTTAATATATATATATATATATTAAAAAAATTAGTTATTGACCTATACAAGTTTGAATGTACATTCTTAGGTTCAAACAGTTGACTTAGTTAAGTTATCATGTTAAAGTTATAAATGTAAATTTCTCTTGTGTAGTTAGAATATAGTTTGTAGCATATTAGATAAATTAGGTTTGAAGTGTTACGAAGGATTATTTGAATAAACTCAATCATTACTTAGAACATGATCACATTCGTCGAATTTCGAAATGGCCACAAAAAACCTATCAAAACAGGGCTAGGTCGGATCCGTTCACTGGAACATATTTACTTCTCGGTTAAAGAAAATTTAGAAGACAATGAAATTAGATTAAAAGTGAGAAGAGAAGAGAGGAGGAGTAAATAAGGGAGGACCCCTCGTGTGGAATGTGAGCAGTACACTCCAATTATATAACTTATGCTCTGTCTTAATTTGTGGGACATCTGCCACTATTCTGCTTCTTCTTCACTTTCTCTCTCTCAACTACTTTTGTCTTCTCTCTCTCGCTCCCTCCCCCACACATATGTTATCTATTTTTGGGGCAGTGAAATTAACTTTTTTTATTATTCTTTCTTGATCTATATTTTTCACCATTTATCACTCTTTTTTTCCAGATATATTAGATTCTTTTTTCATCAAAATAGGATCTTTTCATTCTAGGTGATTCATAAAACAATAAAGCCTAAGAAAATAGTCTATAGTTTCTATATATAACACCTAGCTAGCTATATTAAGGTTTGAATAAAAATTCAAAGCTTGCTAATGTTATAGTAGTACTATTTATCACCTGAATAATGAAGAATCATAAAATTTTCGAGAGATGCTTCTGTCTCAAAACTGTTTATGGAGATGTGGCCAAATAAAGACCACAGTGAGAAAGTTTTGTTTTTTATCCTATCGGATTGATAGTAAAATCTGTGGATTTTTTCGCAAAATTTGATCTATTACGATAAATTCTATTTTCTGTGTGTAATATCTATGGTTTTCGGAATTACAGATTGATTCTTAGTTGGTTGGTGTGGCACTATTAAATATAGTTCCTGTAAATTTGTTTGCATTTTGTTCAAATTGAATGAGGGACTAAAAAGATTCTTCCACTATTTTCGAAATTTGTCTTCTTTTCCCAAATTTTTTTAAAATATGTTTCAGAGGATAAGTTCAGTACTTCAATAATTGGTACCCAATTTGTCATATAAGATTTTCGTAGTACGAAGTTACTCTGAGAGGAGAAAGTACCACCATTTTTATTTATAACAGTGAATATCAAATTATATTTATAATTCTAAATTTGTTTGTGCATTACCAATGTAAAATATCGTATTCAGAAACATTATATTTATGAACACCACGATATTCAGTAGGTATAATGGATCGCAGCTGTGCATTCTACTTTGATCTAGCTTATAAATGTGGAACTAATTAATTTATTATTGCGCTGAACAAAATAATTCTAGCATTAAATCTCTTCTAGCACCACTACTATTAGAAAAAAAGGAATTGGAGACGAAGTTTCATTAACATAATATCACATCGATTT